>VZUI01098265.1:0-72551 GCA_013401135.1 Cettia cetti | reverse complement strand
AAGCCCCTTTAATTTCTTAAATTATAATAATTCGGAGGGAGGGGATTTGGATTCCACATTTCCTAAGGAGGTCCTGCCCCTCCTTAGCAGGTACCTGTCTTTCAAACCAAGACAGACATGTACCTGTGGCACTTGGGGACATGGTTTAGTGGTGAACTTGGTAGAGCTGGGTCAATGGCTGGACTTGGTGGTCTTAGAAGTCTTTTTCTACCTCAGTGATCCTATGATAATTGCATTGTTCCTTAAATGCTTTTCAGTAGTACCCAGCATGATGTCCATAATTTTTCCAGGATCTGAGGTTAGTCTAACAAGTTTGTAGTTTACTGGATCTCCCCTGATACCCTTTTTGTAAACTGAAATAACACTGCTAGCTTCCATTCAGTAGGGACTTCTTCAAAGTCCCAAGACCTTTTTTTTTGGGTTTCCAGTGATAGCAGATGTGCAAGTCCCAGGGAAGACCTGCCATGGACAGGCCAGGTGTGAACCTATCTATAGATTCACCATGAAGATCAGATATAGCCCTACCTTCAATTTAAGAATATGGTGTCCAAGATCAGCAGTCACAGGGCACTTGTGATGTAACTCCTTTACTCTTAAAGAAGTGTAGACTTAGTAAAGTCATTTAGTAATGTAACTTATCATTAATTCAGCTTGAATCCCTTCTCTTTTCTCTACTTGATTTCATTTATTGTCTTACCCTGGATCACCCTTGCATTTCAGTTTTCTGATCTGCCTTCCTTATGATGGCGAAACTATCAAAACTGACTGTAATAACATGGAAAGAAGTTTGTTTTGAGTAACAGTTTAAAGGAAAAGTCTAAATATCATGAAGACTGATTATGATGGTTCTAAAAACTAGGGTGAACTGCTTTTTGAACAGATCTACTGAAAATTATGAAGTAAAGACTTTGGATGAAGTTCAATACTATCACAGACATAAATAAGAACTATACACAATGGTCTTGATTTTGATGTAATTGTCTCCTCTTTTAAAACAACTTCAGCTGAGGCCCATGTGGAAACAAAAATTAAACAACTGGCACATTTCACTTGAAATAACAGACTGTGGGTTACCTCATGTGTAGGAACTGGGGGATTCCATCCCAGACCATCTTTCCCAGTTGCTGCAGATTCCAGGACCTGACCTTTCTGGCACAGCTTCTGTTGAACCTGCCCCCCATCTTCTCCATGTGACTGATTCTCGACATCACTGGGTTCCTCCTTGTGGTGTAAGAAAAACAAAAGAAACCAGTAATCAAAAAGCTCTAATCAAACCTGCTGAGTAGTAATTACAGTGCTTGAGATGAGAAAGTTATAAAGCCTGTAATTATAGGTAGATTAGGAAAACCATAATTACACCTCATAATTTACTGTGAGCAAGGTTATGGCAAAGGAAACCAATTACAAGCAGTGCTGTAATTTTGTTATAAATTTTTAGAATAAATTGCAAGTGTTCTGACCTAAGCTGTTCATATTTTACTATTCTAAGCAGGGTCCTTGAATTCTATGCTCCTGGACACAATCTTGAATCCCTTTTTTAAAGGTTTCACTTTTTCCTGAGGACTTGGACTTGTACTGTAGACAGAGAGTGCCTGGTTAGACACCCAAGCAGGATTGTCCCGTGGGTAACCTGGAGATGCGCTGGATACAGGTTTCAGTATCTCACAGAGTTTGCTAAAACTGAAATTCTGAGCAGAGTCTGGCTCTTTAACACCTCCCCTCTTCAGGGAGGGGATGACAGCAACAAGACCCCTGTCAACCATTTCATCTCCAACAGGAACTTGGCCACTCCCACTCCTTATGGCTCCAGCTTCTAAACACTGCTCTGGATGTCAAAATTCCCCTTGTACCAGGATGTACCACACAGGGCACAGCAACTCAGATGCAGCTTCACACATGCAAAGCAAGCATGTAAATAAGAAATCTATATAAATGAAGGCAAGTCAAGCACATCAACAGTATTCAGGCAAAATGGTCAGATTTCACTATACATCCAGGTGACATGGAATGCAATATCCCTTGGAATGATCCTCAAGCTAACCACTAAAGAAAAAAACCTCCCTCTATACTAATTTTAAATGTACAGGAAAGAATTAAGCAAGTTACCACATACTAAGTATCGCATCAAACAAAAGTAGCTCAGTGTAAACTTGAGGCTTTTCTTACTCATTTCTTAGTAGTATCATCCTCACTGCAACTAAACTGGATACATACACCCACCAATTCCACCCCTCTGGTGTAATCTCATGTCCAGTTACCTGTGCTGGATGGGTTTTCTTCCTAGATTGATAACCTTCAATCCCAACACCATCCTGATGTCTTTCCAGGTCTGCTTCACCACCCAGAACTGCACTGTCCAGAACATCCTCTTGGATCCTGTCAGGTTTATCCATATCTGAGTTCTCCTTATCAGTCTCTCCCTGATTTGAAAAACACAGAATGTTTACAATCAGTAAAAATCACAGTACCAAATTTTCTAAGAAACTTCTCTGCAATCTGTCTACTCTATCTTCAGTTTAGCCTAATGAATGAAGGAAAAGGCTGAGGTAACCCAAACCCAGAGAGCTGGAAGCCCTTGCTTAGATCAGCTTGCTATATTAGGACCCACTCTGAAACAGTTTCAGAACAGGGTAAACAGGAATAAGTGCTTACATAATTTTTAATACAGTTATAAAAGTTTCTGATTAGACATGTTTGGTAACTATTGATCTTGCACCTTCTCCAGAAATCCCAGTATGGACAGTTTCCACTGTGGTATTTTGATGGTCATCTCTCTCAGGTACTTTTATTACTCCATGGTGAGGTCAATGAGTATTCCAAATCATTCCCTCAGCCTTGCACACATTTACATTTATATTTTTACAAGTCATTTACAGCATCAATACCCTGAGGTCCCATAAAAATCAGCAGTTCCAGGTTAGTGACCTCTCATTACCCACAGTGATGAAACCTGTTGAATTCCCATCCCTGGAAGTGCATAGGGCCAGGTTGGGTGGGCCTTGGGGCAACCTGGTCTAGTGGAAGGTGTTCATGCCCATGGCAGGGGGTTGGAACTAAGTGAACTTTAACATCCTTTCCAAACCAAGCCCTTTTGTGATGGATTTTATGAAATCACAGGTAGGTGGTGGATTTTGCATCATGGACAAAGTGGGTCCAGGCCCTGGGGGTTTTCAGAGACCATCACTTTGATCTCTTCACATGAGCAAGGCTGAGGGGATGATTTGGAGAAAACATAATTTATCATTCTTTTCACCAGACAAGGAAAACATGCCTCCATAAGACAACAAATTTTAAGGAATTACATATGGATTTCTAATGAACACACACACACACATATATATATATACACACACTGACTCAAATTTAAATACATTTGTCAGGTACCTGAACAGCCTGCCCCAATCTGTCCTTGCTGTGATGGATATCCTGTAATGGGCTGTTTGACAATACAATGCTTTCCTCCAAAACTGGAGCATCCTGCCTCTCTTTCTCAGACATGTTTCCATTTACATCTTGACTCTAGGAGAAATGATAGAAAAGAATCTGCTTGTGTTACCATAAACACTATTTTAACATCAAATCTCTGAATGGTAAAAACTATTCCCTCTGAAAACAAATAGGACAAATACTGTGCTGCAGTTCTAAACAAATCTCACTGGTTTAAGAGAAACTCTCAAAAGTCTTAGGCAGAGGTGCATCTGCAGTTCTCTCATCTCCACATCTTCTAGCCATGTCCTGAACAAGAATACTTTGCTCTAATTAGTGGCAAGAGAAAATTACATGCATTTAAATGGAGTTGTATTTATGGAAAACTGCTGTTTTAAATACGTTATTGGCTTGTTACAGACTTGCTGTAACAAGTTATGAGAGTTCCTGCCACTTCTTTTTTTCCACTTCTATTTACAGGAGGCTTAATTTCAGTGAAATTAAGGATGTGATGCACAGAAGACATTTGAGATGTCTCTTTAGCCAGCTTTCCACTTGTCACTGTCAATAAATAAACTCACATCACTCATTTCCAAAGGCTCCTTCAGCTCCACTGCTGTGGGGGTCTCCTTTGCAGAGATTTGAGTATCAGAAGTAATTTGTGTCTCTCTCTTCAGCATTGTATCTGCCTTATCTTCCTTTTGTATTTCATTACCAAGCTCATCTTTCAATTCAAGGGCTTCACTGAAAATGCTTTCCTTCTTTTGCTCGACATTTTCAAGTCTTTCTTCCAGACTTCTGTGTTCACTCTGAAGTGTTTCGATCTCATCCTTAATAAACTCCTGTTCTGGTGAAGAGGTGTTTTGTTTAACAGTTTCTGTTAAAACCAGACTTTTCTTTACAGCATCTTCACATCGGCTAAGAGGTCCCTGTTGTTCCTTTAAACATTTAAAATGTGAAGAAAACATTTTATTTGAAAAGTATCTTCACTCAATATACCTAATGTTAAGATCTAAAGTCAATCTCTAAAATCATAAACACTTGTTTTGAACAACAAACTGTGTTGAAAGGTACATGCAGACCTATTTGCTGAAGAAAGTCAATTACTAAACCAATAATTTCATCACCCATTTTTATGCACAGAGAACACCTGAAGCTAAAAGCATTACGGTGATAAAATAATCCAATAGCACACTGGGCAGTTCATGATGATCCTGCCAAGTTCTGAACAGGTAATTCCACCCTCACCTCCTCTCCTATTCCCTTTTCCTTCTCAGAGGTATAGCAAGTCCTGAAGGACAGGGAATTGCAGGGAATCCATATCTGAGCTATAATTTCAGCTTACAGCAGCTCTCTATGCTCACAGCTGTAACACTGATTTCCAATCTGCCAAAGAGCAAAAGAATGTTTACTTATGAATGAAGGACACTTCTTAAAAATGGACTTGGCTGACTTTTTAAAAAAAATTCTTCACACTGGCTAAATTAAAGACATTTACTAATACCAAATTTAATAATCTCTTTCCTCATTATGCCCTGAGAGGAAAAAAAATAAAAAACCTAAGCAACCAAACTGAAGAATCTTGCATGCTTGAGCTAGGACAATTCCTCCTGAACTTTCAGTTCAGCCAATGGTAAAGGTCCCCTCAGTTCATTAAGAGTGGTTTGAGTCCTACAATTATCTCAATAAAGAAATATGACATACTTTTTATTTTAGAAAGGTTTCATAGCTTTTTGGTTTGACACCATGAGCAGTTCTCTTTTACAAATGTGATGTTTTCCATGATGCAGAAACTGCAACAAACCTGTGATTTCAACTGATTTTGCTCATCTGATGGTTGTTCCATTGCTGGACCATCACACTCATCAAGCTTCTCAGAGACAGTTTTCAACTCAGTGCTCAGGCCTGTTACCATATCCTGAACCTCCTGGTGCTCTTGAACAGGGCTTTTCAATGTCTGCATGATGGTCTAGAAACCAAGGAGTTGCTAGGATTAGTCCACCATTATCTCAAACAATCATCCACAGACTGTTACAGCTTTCCCAGGACCTTATCAGCATAACAAACTTGCTTGTTTCCCATACAATATTTTAAATATAATTCCAAAATTTTTAGGACTAGCAGGAAGCAGAAGGACTGGCATTTCATAGAAATGTACCTGAAAAAAGGATGTTTTTTCTTAAAATGCATGAAACGTTAGAGACAGAATGCCACACAGGGTACAAATGCAATTTGCATTACATTAGGTGAAACCAAAAACAAGCAAGAGGCTGGAAAAGAATCTTTCAGATGTTTTCCAAATTCATCCTTCCAAAAGGTAGAAAACCTACTGTGGCTTGAAGAATGTAAGAGCAAATGTTTCATATAATAGCTATCCAAATCTGTACAAAATGTTATTCACACTTACTTTGGTCTCATTTGTTTCAGTATTTATCCCTCAGAGAAAGAGGGGGAGACACTCTTGCCCCTTTTTCAGAGAAACTTCCTCCACTCCCAGCTTTTCCCATAACCTTCCCACCTGAATGACACCACAGTTCAACAGTGAGAACTGCAACCAACAGGAAAGGAGAGAGAGTGAGGTCCTAACCTGGAGCTGGCTGAGCAGATTTTCATGTTGGTGCTTTAATTCTGACCATTCTGCCTCTGTGAAGCAGGGATCAACAGCGTGGCCCTGGAGATGCTCTTTCTGGCTTTTCAATTTGCTAAATTGGGAAGTCAAGGCTTCTGTTTTCTGCAGGAGGTCAGCATAGTTTGCCAGCTGAGCTTGCTTCTCCTCCAAACCAGGCTGAAGGGCAAAAATCTCCTGTTGCTGTTTCTCCAGTTCCATTAGAGCCTGTTTCAGATCTTCTTTGCTTTGCTCATATTGCTCCTTGTTGCACTGAAGTTGCTCTTGAGGGCTAAGAAAAAAAATACTGTGTTTAACAAACCTAGAAAATGTCAAAGTGTGAACAAGTCAACCATTAGAATGAACTTGAGTGTACTGAATACTTTTTTCCAGAGATCTTAAATTATTGATCAGACTGGAATTTTCAAGGTGATTAAAACCACAGAATTTACTGCAGATGAGCTTGACCTAAATGCAGGACAAATGACTAACCCTCTTAAAGCATAACCTATATCCCCACAGTTTCTAGCATCTGAGATGTGATGCTCAAATTCTGTATTCTTCTGCTTTTCACTGCAGCAGAAATCCTGTTCAAAAAAACTCCAATATGGTTATGAGTCTGCTTTCCCTGACTTTCCATGACAATCTCCTGAAAGGGAATGTTCTGTAGAAGACAGACATCACATTTAGTTGGGCGGGGGTGTGTTTCAGAGATACAGACAACAAAACCAGCATTTACAATACGGTGTATGTTAGTATAATCCAGTGATTACTTTCCTGACCTTCACATTGGATTTCTCTTTGGGTGCCTTATAAGCATGAGTGCTGATCTGCTGCAGGTGAACAGGTTGCATTTGTCCACAGGAAGTATGCAATGAGACTGCAGTAACATTTGTATGTTCACATTTAGTGATGGAGCTCAGATATCTTCCAGATGGAACTTAAATGCCAACATTCGAAAATATGATCCCACACAAACAAATCCAAATAAATAGTTTGGATATAATTCTGTGAAGTACAGCAGGATAATTGAGGACAAAAGCAAAGCTTCACTGTTTTGGGTTCTGCCCCTCAAGATTCATAATTTTTGGCAAATAAACAAAGCACAGTCTCACATACACAAAATGCTCTTGCATCAAGTTCCCTGTTCCAGCTTCTCACTGCTGTTGTTCCTGTGGTGCATCTGCTGTTCACAAGCCTGATCCTGCAAGGTCCTGAGCATCTCTTCAGACATGCAGGGCACCTCCTCTCCTGTCTTTAACAGAGTGAAGAGGATGCTCTGCATTCTGCTCTGCTGGATCCAACACAGCCAATGCTCCACCTTCCTGAGTGCCTCTTGTGCTGTTTTTTACTGAGAACTCAACAATAACAGGAGGAAACAGAAGATTCACTGGCTATTCATGACCACACAAAAAAATATCTCTGGCTATTCACCACCTGACCATTCAGGCCAAACTGTGACCTGGCCCTCCATAACTGTGCAGAAATACAACTATTTCTGTGGGTATCTCGTCCGACTCCCAAAGAACAGAAAATGAATGGAACGGATGCAGGAAGAAGAGAAAAAAGTCAATATAGTAGTAAGTGATCTCCCCTGCCTCTTGGCAAATTCCACATTACCTGGTACATTCAGTGGCCAGCTGACAGATGTTTCCCCATTTCTTCTGGAGCTCAGAAATAGTCTGCTGAACCTCTGGCTTCTCATTTTTCTCATTTCTCAATATAGTTTCCCCTAGAGCCACCATGCTCTGTATTTTGGCCTCACCTTCATCTTTGAGACTTGTGATTTCCTTTATTAAACAAGAAGCAGAAGCAGTGCATATACAATTATTTTAGGTCACAAAATTTTTTTCATACTTTTCACACTGCTGTTCAAGACAACAGAAGTCTTCTTCTAATATATTACATAGCTGACACAAACAGATAGATCATCTAATTTTCAAAGTCTGGGACAATTAAGCTGATTTATTAATTTTTCTCTACAAAGAAGACCTATTTTGTGGTGACAAAAAATGCTCAAATGACAAAACTACAGGCTATGAGCAGTGACAGTATCTTTCAGGAGGTACTGAGTCATCAAGTATTAGCTTAAGATGGAAGGTGAAAAAGGAATATATTTAACACAATACCTTTATCTGATTAATCCTTTCATCTGATGGCAACTCACTTCCTTGTGAACTCATTTTGTTAAGAGCCTCCTCAAGCTTTTTGATCCAGCAAGAAACATCCTGGGCAAGGTCTTCAAAATTTTGTCCTTCCACTGGAAGCCTTTCAGTATTCCCTGCCATTTCGCTGACACGTGTTATCAGTGCATGGTACCTGCTAATGAGATTACTGGCTTCTGAAAGGGTTTCATATTCTGTCAGCCCAGCCTCCCTCAAGGAATTTGATAGCTGAGACAGGGAGTCAAATGGTTTCCTGAAAAAGAAAAAAAACCCCAATTAATTAACATCTCTTTGTTGTAACACCATGGAATAATCTTGTTTAGAAGACAGTTCTTAGAAAGAGCCAAAAAAAATCCAATACCTCTGCATTAGTAGTGTTTTATAGACATTTTCAAGTTCTGTATCATCTTTATTGATCTCTTTTACTTTTTCCTCCTGAGCAGAGAGCCATTCTTCCAAGGCCATGCTGCTTTCTTCGAGGCTAAAGGAGGAATAAATAGAGACTCAGGTCAAAATAAGAGGCATCAGATGGCTAAAACCTGCTGGCAGCAGTGTTTTGCTGAAAAAATAACATAAATATAGTGCCTGATCAAGCAAAATTTTAAACATAAGCCTAATTTTAACTATCTCTGTTCATGTCACTGAAATTGTCCATAGTTTCCATACGGGTCTGCTATGAAATTGAAAAAACAACCCACATGGAATATGCAACAAAACATTTGATTAAAACACCATCTTTTGTAAAAAGTAGGGTTGCTTGCTATTCCCTATGGCTATTTAATAATGAATCATTTGATACCATTTGTGATTAAAATGTCAGACATGAGATTAGCTCCCTACCTACTGAGCTGCTGGAGGGAGGCACCAAGCTCCTTTTCCCTTTTCTGACATTTGGAGATCAACCTTTGCAGTTCTGCCTCTTGATCTCTCACACGGCTGTTGAGGTGGTTAATGCTTGCTTTGGGCAAGTAAGGCTTCACTTTATTCAATAAAGCTTTAACCTCTTGGATGTCTCTATCTCTGCCTTCAGATGTTAGGAAGTGCTGAAAAAGAACACAAGCACAAGATGCATTTAAAATTTGCTGTAGTGTAACAGATATTTATGTTACAAGAGCTTTTTAGCTCCCGTTGTCTCCACCAGTATTTTTTCCAGCAATTTCAGTTCCTGAAAAGGAATTGATGTTAATCCACAGTTTGCTGACTATTGCACATGTAAATGGAAAAGCTGCTGTTTGTAAAATAAGGAGAAAGTGGAATTGATGACTCGTTTTCTCTTCTCTACTGAAACAGGCAAGCAGCACCCAAATCTAGCAATGACATCACTCTATCTCCTTCTGCTGCTTAACTGTTGTTGCTTCTTGCAGATGTTGTGGCTTTTCCATCTGTTTTCTGTTCATTCTGTATGATTTAGAGAGAAAATCTTGCTACAACAAATTAAATGCAAATTTTTTCACATCTGAGTCTATTGGGTCAGAATTTCGTGATACTCTCTACATATTTGACTTTCTGCAGCCTTTCACACTGAAGTATTTGGTCAAGGTCCACTAATTTTCTTTAACTACTGTCCTATCTCTCAATTGCCCAAGTTGTCTCAACCTGAACACTGACACTTCATTCAATTAGGTTTTATTTTTATTGCCCTTTTTTTCCTAGTGCTTTAAGTTATACGAGGTGTTCTTTCAGTCTCCAGTTAAAAAAACACCGCAGCTGAATTCAGTCCCAAGGAGAGTCTCATGGGTAAGAAGAGCAACACTTCAAGAATGAACAGCTTTAGAAATTACAGTATTTTAATACTTCACCTTTAGCCTCTGTAGTCTTTCTTCCAGTATGGGTTTTGTTTCTGAGGGCTCAAAGCAGTCTTTCAGAGACAGCTGAGTGCTGCTGAACCAGTCATTAAAATTCTTGCACTGACCTGAAAAAAAAAGGTACATTCCAATTTCTTTCATTAATTGCATTCTGTAAAAGAAAATCCTGTTTAACATGAAGATTTCAGACAATTTACAATTTCATTTATCAGTGCTACTGTCAAAGGTTGCTTTTAACCACAGAACGGGTGAATGAAAATCCTGCAGCTCTTATTTTTTTTAGCTATCATTAGCTGACAATCAACACAACTGTTCCCCAGGAAGAGACAAGTCTGTTATACACAGCAGTTTGGGTAAACAAGACCTGGAATAGCCTAGTGGAAACTTTTCTCATTTTCACACAGATTAACACTATTTAAAAAACATTAGAAAATGTGAGACTATCTTTGGGCCAAATTTCCCACCTGCACAATCCTGTGTCTGCTTAAAGCAAAGAGTAATAAACACTATTTATTCATGTAACTAATTTTAAATTAAAAAAATCTGGAAAAAATTAAAACACTGGATTTCTCCATTTTTAAATAAGATATTCTGACATCTGTTCCTGAATTATGCTTTACACTCCTTTTATCTAATTTTTTAAACGCAAAAAACAAGAAATCAAATACTTTGATTCAGACTGTGTGGTTTGATGGGATCAAAATCTGTTCTGCAAATCTCTGTCTTGTTCACAACCTTGAGGTAGTTTGGGATATTAAAGCAGCTTCAGACACCTAACCACTTAATTGCATAACCTGTAAGTCATTTTGGTGGTCAATGCAAACCTGTAAAGGTAAATAATTTAAATGTGTTCACTTACGATTCAAAACACCCATAAAGTGATCTTGAAGCACATGTTTCTTGTTATTAAATAAATCAGTGACACATTTAAGCTGCTTATTTAATTCATCCACATCAGGACAATCTGTCTCTTCCTGGAGTAATGCCACAAGGTGTTCTTGTTGCAGAATTTTCTGGTGTATCTCCTAAGGTAAAAAAAAAAAAAAAAAAGCAGAGAAGTTTTCAAGAGTAAGTTCTGAAGGCCAAGCAGAAGTTCACTTTACAGAGCTGCTTTAGTACAAACTAGAGTTTTGCAAAAGGGTTCAGCCCTGCCTGTGTGTCAAAATAATTTCTTAAATTATGTTGGCATTAGCAAGGCCATCAGTAAGTAGGTATCAGCACTAAGCTCTCCTTGAGCAGTGTGTATACACCTGAGTGCACACATAACCCCAGAAAATAGATATGTGAATAGTGCTATTGTATGTTCCAGAGAATATAATACAAACTGTAATGCCTCAGCTGCCACAGGCATTATTCCACCCCCTAAATTCCTTATTCTGTGTGTCAAGACCCCGTGGGCTGAAAGGTAGCTTAGTGGGAGCTAGAGAATTAATTAAAAACTCTTATCTTTCCTCCAGTGGCTGTGATTTCACTGCCTCAAATACTAGAGGTCTGACACCCACAATGCAAATAACCCACTCACTGCTCCACAGGAGGTTTACATCTTGCTAGCCTAAGCCTCCAAGCTCAAGTTTCAGCAAATATTTAGCTGCAATTGTCTACTGGGATCTCCCCTTGCAGTGAGGCTCAGGTGGCACAAAGGCATCCTCTGTGTATTACCCAGTTTTGGAAAACAGACAACCCAAACATGTACTACTGCTTAAACACATCCTGGGTGGCAATATTGCTGTTGTGCCTAGGATTAACCATTTCCAACAGCTGCAAGGGTTAAATATATCTGATAACTCCAATAAAAAGAGGCTTTTCTTCCGGTTTTCTGGCAGCTTAAGGAAATATTCAAGCCACCCTCTTCACTAGAATTATTCCAGCAGTCTACAATTTACACAGGATGAACACTTATGAACACTTGACCAAGAGAGAAATTATGAACAAATGTATAAAATATAAACAATCTGTGGCATGCTACCTCTAGTTTAGTAAAGATCTCTAAGGTGTCTGAAGGAGATAAAGCTTTGAGAAGTGATTCAGTCATTCCAATCTGTGTCTTGGCCAGATCAAGGTCTCCTTTCAACTCTGCTGTATTCACGGTGAGTTCACTGGTCCCTCGCTTGGCCGACAAGAGCTCTTTTATTAGCTCCATTTTTTGCACAACAGATGATCTGATGACCTTAAAATTGGAAATAAACATACATTAATTATACCCGATTGATTTCCCACAACATCACAAAAATCTATGATAGACATAAAAACAAATTAAGTGATCTGAAGTCCAGACATTTCAATTACAGTTTGTTTCAATTTGTTTCCCACCCACGCTAGAAATTAAAAAACATGTAAGTCATGCTTTTCTGAGGAGGAGTGATCTCAGTTCATCTTTACTAGCATTTTTACTGGTACTGTTTTATTTTATTTGTCAGTCTCTCCAGTGCCAACTCTGAGCTGGATGAAGGCCTTACAGGAGCAACGGCTGCCATGAAAAAGAGGGCGGCAGCTCTCTCTGTAACACACCCCACTGCAGTGATTCCACTGGGGGAAATTCCCCACAATGACCCGGAAAAAAGGCCAGCAGAGAGGTTGGGAGCTCTGGCTCGAGACTATTCACTAAGGAGCAACAGGTCCTGAACCTCACCCTTGACTTGCTCAAGGCAGCAGCCAGGTGAGATCACATGGTGGAACACCACTCCAGGGACTCGGGGTGCTCTCGAGGAGAACAGCACGCACAGCACAAGGTTGCTGAGTCCTTCCCTAAGCTCCTTAGATCACTTTACCCAGTGAAACTCCTACAAGCTCACTGCCTGCTGAGGATAAACACAGAAATAGCTAAACAGGGTCAAGCTCAAGGTGCATCTGAGAGACACTGAGAGGGTGATTACAGAATTGCTACAGGAGCAAGGGAAGCTAACACGGTCTTAAACAAGAATTTATTCTTTGCTGTGTGAAGCTAACCCAGAAAGGTGAAGATTTCCTTGTGATGTTTCAAAGGAAAACACCACAGTAAACATCACTCTGTACAAGAAACTCCACATTACCAAGCTACATTAAGCCATGTTCAGGCAAAGGTAGAGTTCAAAATCGATAGCCACTAAAGCTGAGTTCCTGAGATCCCCAGAGGGGCGATGAGGTCCATTGTGCCCAGTTGTTGATCAGCAGCCAAACATCAGATATCACTGATATCAGCCTCTTTGGGCAGGCCCAAGGGCCTAAAAAGGCACAGAAGTGAGAAAGACCTCTATGTTTAAAATGACAGGTTTGGTTCTAACAACCTCTAACAGCCTGAGAGATACAACAAAATACCACTGCCCACTGGCAAAAAAATGCCTCCAACTCTCCTTGAGCAGAAATAGGTAAAACCAGTAACTGCTTGTGGCAAAGGCAATATTAGAAGTAGGGCTGTATTAAGGAGTACTGGTGTATCAGCTGTAAAAGCTTCTCTGTACCTGTAGCTCCAATGGAGCTTCATTACTATTCAGAAGTTCTTCTATCTCAGCCACCGTGTTGTCGAATTGTTGGAGTTTCTGCTCTTGGACTCGTAAGCATGCCTAAAGGTAGAAAAAACACATTGGTAATTGTGCTTCCCTCCAAATTAAATCCCCATGTTTAAGCCAGGAAATTATATTAAAATATTCTGATTATGCATTTTGGCATATAGAGGCATCACGATTTGCTCATTTCCTGATTTTCATTTCAGCAACTAAGCATTTTTTTGTATTCGAGTCAGAAACACCCTGTTTCTCAGGCAAAGCAGCTGATAATGCAAATCTAGGATATATTTAAGAATCTTAATTACTTTGCTTCAAGTAAATTTGCAGGAAAATAATTCTAATATTGCATTTATGCCTTGCTGCTTCTCCTAAAAGGGATATTCTCAGATGTCATAGACTTTTAAATCAAGAATTGGCACGTGGTGGCACGTGCTTTGGTATGGAAGTGATAAAATACAACACATGCTGTAAGTACTTTTTAAATGTAAATCCTCTTTTCATGAAAAGACCTCCACTCATCTGAATGTATTTTGGAACAAGTCAGTAATGTGAAAGTAAAATGTCAGCTTCAACTTATGATAATGACATTGTTTCATATTCCCAAATCGATATTCCAAGCTCCCTGAGGACAAAGCCTTCCTTTTGTAGTCTCTGTAAAAGCAATCATCAAAACCCATTCATGTGCTGCAGCCCTTAAACGAGTTTGCATTTGCATACAGGCTACAGGGGAAAGCAGAACTTCTCTCACATTATTTATACTGAAATTATCCTTAAACACACAGTCCAATAATTCACTGCTCTGTTCTTTTCAGGCTCCCTGAAAACACATGCATCAGTGCTCTACTGGATGCTCACAAAGGACCCTGGGTTTCAACCCTGTGTAATGTGATAAACATTGCAACAGTTGGGGAATCTTTTTGGAATTAACACAAATGCAGAGATGTTTCAGGATCAACAAAAAGAGAACAATAATAAAGTGATAAATGAACCTGATGCCCTTGAAATTGCACTTGGAATTGTTTCACAAAAATTCAAATGCATTGGGTTCAGTTTTCTCTCCTATTCTGCTTTACAACAGTTGCTCATGGGAACATGGTTTCTATGTCTCTTGCCTTCTTCTCCCTCCTCTTTTGAGATTTCTCTCTCACAAGAAAGCAGCAGAATAACCTTAGTGTAGCCACCTCCAGCACAGCCCTTCCTAAGGAGGAACAGAGTCATGCGGGGGGCCACAGTCACATCACGCCAGACTTGAGCAGTTTCCAGGTAACAAAATGGCCCTCAAGATGCATTTTCCAGCTTGTGCAGTTTTACTGGAGACTCCAGGGACCCAAACTACTCCAGGAAAATTCTGACAATACAGTGGTAGAGACAAGGATATGACAAAATATCCACTGCTGCACCGTGGATATGCCACTGTTTCCTAGTGAAGATCCATACACAAAGAGCACCTTGGTTTTATACTGCTCTGCAAATTAAAACAAATGAGCAGTGCTAACAGTAGGAGGAAAGCTGCAAACAACCATAATAAAAACCAGGCCATTTGTAGCTTGTAAACACTGAGGAAAAACTGCCTGCAAATTTTCAAACAAGAGGATATGCTATGTATTTATGTCTCAATCACTCTCAAGCAGGAAATTATTTTTGCTTAGTAGACACTGGTTATGACCACAACAAAGCAGCACAGCTGGTCCATTGTGGCCCTAAAGTTAGAAATTCAAATATTCACCCCTGTACATGAAGCTTTCAATGGCACAGAGCTGGTGCATGTGTTTTTACACCCAGCTGCACCCTGATACAGAGAATTAATGTTGTAATCTGTGCCAAAGGGGCACAGGCAGCCCAGACTCTGCTGCTGCCTGCCCATGTGCAGTCCCAGGAGATGCTCAGCACCCACTCTCTGTTGAGGCTTCAAGAAGTTACAGTGAAGAACACACCAGGACAAGGGGAAAATAAACCACCTCTGAAACCTCTCCTTGAGCTGTGCCTTGCCCAGCATCTTCACTGACAGGCCACTTCTACCTGGAAAACTAATCATTAGCCCATACACACTCTTCTCTTTCTTCTCTGTGCACTGCTGCATTCCAGGCTACAGCCTTACAGGCCTCTTTGCTCCATGTTTTACAGCACAACATAGCATTCGCAGTGTTGCATTGACTGAAAACCATTTACTACACATATACACTATCTGTGCAAGATCTGTATCCCCAAATAAAGGCAACAACCTTAGTGAAACCACCCATGCAGGTACAACTGCTAATGTTACAACTTCCTCTGCTAGTATTTCTATGCAATGTGCATGTTTATAGCCCAAGGCCCATGTCCCTATAGTATAAAGGAAAGGTTAAAAAAATCTATTTAAATTACCTTCAGCTGAGTGAGGTCCTCCTCAGTCAGGCAATGGTCTTCTGCATTCTTGAGCTCTGCGTTTGCCCAATCATCGATTGTGCCGGATAAGGCCAGGAGCTTGTCCCACAAAGCCTGAGCTCTTCCCAAATTATCACAGTAGTTTTCAGTCTTTTCATTGATCTATCATTAGATTGATAGACAGAAGACACACACAGATTTCAAAAAATGTTGAGTTATATTCTAAAAGCAAAAGCAGCACAATAAAACAGAGCGAGACGAAACCACCCACAAAAACAAGAGCGGCAAAGGGGAAAAAAAATATCTCGTGTCTTCACAGTAAACTGGTCATGGAGAAGATATTTAAATCCCTGCCACACATGTCACCAAACATACCAATCACAGCAGCAGCTTGCCAGTTTTAAGGCAGGTTTAGGAAGGAGCCTTGCTCATTAATGTTTATCTACTCCCAGTAAATACCATTTAATCTCAGCATTGATGCACTGCTTAGATCAACAGTGACAAACATTTCTCACCAAAAGCATCAGCACTATAATTTTCCAGATTGTCTCCAAAGTCTAAATCCAAAGAAGTTGATATGGAAGCTTGTTACAGATTCATGCAGAAAGCACAAATATTGCCTTTCTGCATTTTCTGGAATTCTTTACTGCCAAGGAGTGCTGGCAATATAGACTACCTGAGAAATCAGAAATGTTACATCCATAGATACTCTGCAAGCTTTGCTCTGGTAAACACTTGGATTTATCTCTTAAGAGTCTCTGCCATATTGCACTTAATTTATTCGAAATATTACACCCGTGTCAGAATCAATTACTATAATGCATAACAGATAAGACCACCCTGATAATTTACTTTTTACATACATCCAGCCATCTGTCCACAATAATGTTAGCCTCATTCTCGAACGGAGGCTCCTCAAAGCTTCTCATTTTATTCAGCTGGAATTGCAGGTTTTTGCAGATCTGATTTATTTTGTCTACATCTTCAGAGTGATCATTAAATTCCTCTTTTGCCTCTTCAAGCTGTGAACAAGACCAAATGGGTATTTGTGAGCATATCTGCTTATGATTGTTAATTCAGCAAAATATTTTTTAACTGATTTGCTGGGGTTTTTTGCTTAGAGAAACAACAGCATTACATAAAATAATCTGGTTTATACAATATGATGAGAATAAGAATGCATCCTGTGTTGTTATATCCCTGCCTTGCTGACAGGAATATTTCCCTGTTAGAAATTCATATCATTCTGTTATTGGCTGCAGAACAGCTGAGTGGGAATATGGATAATTTATTTCTGAGGGAGCCAAAACCACAGTTTGCTTTTAAAGTCTTAAGTGCCAGATCCAAGGGGACCATACATCCAGACACAGAACATTGATTACAGAGATAAACAATGTACAGTTGATAATCAGCTGAGATACTATTACAACTCTAAAATATAACCTGCATTTGATCCCCAGGTTTTGAACTATTTACAAAAAAAGCTTAGATCCTACTTAAACACAGACACTGTCAAGCATGCCACTGCAAGAAACCAAAACATCTCTTTCTCCTACTTTCTATTTAAACACCAAGCTGCTTCTTTGTGTTTAATTGGAATGTCAGTGTTTACAAACAACATGGAAGCTTCCTGGAAAAAAGAAACACTGACCTCTAGTGCTAGACACTTTGATGTTAACAGCTCTCCTTATTTCCCACAGACATCCTGGGAAATTGCATCTCCCCACACTGATCCTGCCGGGCACTGAGCTCGGGGGAGGGATGGCAGAGCTGCTTTCACAAACCAGAACAAAGCAGAGGACCGTCCCTGCTATTATTTTGTCCAATTCTAAATAAAAAAATCATCAGCACTCAAGGATGTGCCACAGGAATTTCAGACCACAGCTCTGGGAGTGGGAATTGCACAGCTTGGAGTGAGGGTTGTTGCCAGAGAGGGGTCTCCATACAAGCAGGGGCTGGGATATGCAGGCTATGCCCCCCTTGCAGCAGGAGTCCATGTGACACAAGGTGCCCCAAGCCTCAGTGGTGGGACCAAGAAGAGACCCTGCCCCAGCTAAAGGGGCTGGCACAAGCAGACACCGTCCCACTGCCTGAGGAAAACACCACTTACATTCCTTCTGAAATTTAACCAGCCCAGGCACTGCCTGACAGCAAACACTCCTGGATGCTATGGGTGATGCCTCATCAGAAAACCTAAAAATAGGATCTGAAAAACCAGTTACATAACCCAGGAGATGTGAAACCTGTGCAGTAAAATGGTGATGATGGACATGCTGCTGTTCACTAATCTGTTAGCCATGACAACTACACTCAGTAGCTGTATTCATTTATCCAAGAACCTGCTGCAAATTTCTGGATAAAAAGGTGGAAAACTTTAAACTAAATGAAGGGGTGTCCAGCATTACCTGCTCAATCAGTATGAGTAGCTCATCAAGTAATGTAAAAGCTACTGCAGATGTTTAACTGCTGTCACAGACAGCTTGGAGCAAAAGGATAGGACTTAATCTCATCTTCATACTAGATCCTAGTTCTTCCATGGGTTTTGTTTTTCTAATCTCTCTATTAACAAGACTTTGATTTACTATGAAAAAACAGACTTCAATTTACTTAAAACAAAAATATGGACTCTCTAAATGTATTTTGGAAGCCAAAGTGAATGCAAGGCCTTAATATCTGCCTTGAAGGCTGATGGTACATGGGTAACCCTGCATCTGACTGCTTCCAGGAAAGGCTTTTCTTTACACTAAGTTGTTACTCACCTTTGCTAAAAGTCTGTTCAAGTTCTCCTTGCCCATGTAAGAAGTTTGCTGGGAAAGCACAATCTCCTGTTTCTGGATGATGCTGGTCAGACTCGTTTTGCAGCTTTGATACTGCTTCAGGAGCTCCAGAACCCTTGCACACTGCTCCTGGCTATTGAAAAGAGATGTATTATTTATGGCCTAAGCATAAACCTGCAGCCTCAGCCTCCTGTCTGCTTCTTTCTCCTATATTCACACACGTGGGGAGTTTGACAACTATGTTTGGATAAGAGTAAAGGAGTGATGAACTGTACCAGTCTTAAATCCTGCAATAATGTGTGATACCTGTGTGGTATCCAGACACTTTTTGGAATCAAAAATGCCCTTCACCATCATATGTCTCTGATCCACATTTAACTGATGAGCTGCTGTGTTCACACGATCCTCTCCACCAGAAAGGTGAGCTCTGTCACCAGTAAACCGAAATACCACGTGCAGCAGATCTCGCAGCAGCTTGGATGGTGGACATCAGCCCATCCTTCAGTGGGGTATGAAAACAGGTTTTACTCCCACCTGTGCAAGCCATGAGAACTAACCAGAACTGTGCCAGTCCATGCAAAGCCTCTGGGCATCTTCAAAAACTCTATCTGAAGCACAGATGCCCTGAGCAATTAACCATAGCTTTTCCAAGTCCCACTGTCACAGAGTTATCAAACCAAGCCCCCTTTATTTTGCTGCATAAGAGGCTGTTTTCCCAGCTGTCCTTTTCCATTTGTTTCAGTTTGTCTTTTCATTTGCCATGTGCTGGCAGGAAATTCACAGCAAATAGAGAAGACACGGTGTTCCCAGCAGCAGTCAGGTTTTTCTTCTGGATGCCAATTAAGTCCAACACATCACTGCATACCTGCTAAATGATGGGACTGTGATGTTTTAAAAATATGCAAAATTCATGAGCTTTGGCTCCACGTGCATTTGTCATTCCATGTGTCATGAACTCTTGATTTAATGACAGTTTATGTCATCACAATGCTAACATCTGCCACTGTACCTTTTAGGTATGGTGTAGGGCTTTTTTTCTGTTTGATTTCACATGGAAACTTCTTACTTAAACAACACTACTTTAAAATGCAATTATCCTCCTTACCATTCAGCAAGCAAGAGCTTTGTATCCTCCCATAACCTCTCTGTAACTCTGCACTGCTCATTTGCTTCCTCAGCTTTCTCCTCATTGATCTGTAGGAGCTTATTAGCAATTTCTTGCATAGGTTTCATTTCAGCAGCAGCACGATCCAATTCCTTTTCCAATTCAGTTAATGATTTTATCCTTTATTAGAAAAAAATGAAATATAGCCTTATATTAAAGTAAGCCTTTGATTTGGTTCACAATGTAATTATTAAATTCCCCAGAAATTCATCCTGAGCTCCACATACTGTACTAAATGACATCATAAAAAGTTTAATTTGATCTTCTATTCCTGCAATCTGACACAAGCCCTCAAATGAGTTATGCTGACTGTGAGAAAATAATCCAAATTGTGAAGGGCAGTTGGGTCTATATGAACACAGTGAAATTAATTTGTATTAAAAGGCAAGTGCAGTCTGTCCATCTTACACTGCAGCGTTTCAGATCAGGTGCATCAGTCCCAGCAAGGTGACCCATCTCCCTGTTTGACAGTTTTCTTACTGAAAACTAACATCACAATAACCAATCTCCTATTTTTATCTCCTCAATGCTGCTTAAAACACACATAAACATATGAGTTTGAAAGAAAAAAAAATGGAGAAGACATCCTTTTTTAGGATGTGATGGAACAAATAAAACAAACTCGCTATCAGTGTTCCACAGGGACTTCAAACTTCAGTGCCCTGCTGCAGAAGGGACCCAGCTGACTCCACTGAAATGATGAAATTAAAATAGCTTTAAAAAATAATTCACCTTTTTTGAATAGCTGGAACTGTTGGATCCTTCAAGCCTATTTTGTCAATTCTGTCACGTAGATCCTGAATGTTTTTGAGGAGTTCACTGTTTCTTCCGGAAAAACTCTTGTATAAATCTTTTTCTTCTGTAAGCACCTGCTCACTTGAGGGATCATAAATCACATTTGGTTCTTTATCTAAAGCCCAAACAAGTTTTCCATAGCAAGTCTTTCTCCCACATTCAGCATCTTCCAAACAGATGTTAGCACTCTTCAGGCGTTCATCCAAACCTTTAGCCTCTTCTTCCATATGAGCAACTTCTTGTGCAGCCTCTCTCAAAGCTTTTCCCTGTATTTCAGGTCGATCTGGGGGACATTTGATGGAGGACTGGATCTTCCTCAGGGAGGCCATAAAAGCTTCCAGATCTTTAATGACTGCCTCACGGATCTGTATTTTATGTCTCCTTTCTTCAAGCTGGTTTTGATAGTAAATCATAATTTTGCTCACAGCTTGCACATCTATTGGATTTAATTGATCCCTTGCTGAACTGTCTAGGTGTTCCAATTGTTTGCACTCTTCAATCTGACTTAATATGGATCTCTGCAGTGCCTGAAATTTAGGGAATCACCAAAAGTGTTAGCAAGCAAAATAAAACATATATCCTACATTCAAGCTGAACCTATGACTGAAAACCAAATTATAATAGCAGTTAAAATATGCTAAACAGGGTGGTTAAGATAGAAGACCTATTCTGGATGTCAGTGATGGGAAGGAAAAAGAACAAAATAATCAAATAAAATGGTATTATTCTACACATAGGAAATTTGATCAGCACTACAGGAAGCTCAAGACTCCTTCCAGCAATCACACAAGAAGGAGAAAAAGATGATGATAGTCCTGGGACTGAAAGCAGCAGGCTCCCACAGCAGGACATCAGTCAGAGCACAGGCAGGCACAGATATATTTATTACTCTCCCATCTTTTCAGTTCTTTATGCTATAATTTTGGAGCAGACTTCCATGCATATAAAAATCTCCTAGTGCAGCCTGAAGGCTCTCTGCTTACAGCCCTCAAAGCAGCATGTCTGGGCTGTGAAAGCCCAGCTGTGCAAAGAGCTGGGCAGAAATTCTGGGTCCTTGCAGCCAAAACTGGTCAGAGAGAGCACACATGCTCTCTGCCCTACAGCCTGAGAGACCTAAACCCTACTTCACTGGAGAGCCAAGGGCAGACAAACACAAACTTTCAGTTCTGTGTCGCTGTCAGTGTGCTCAGCCCAGAGGGCAAGCCAAGAGTAAAAGAGAATTCACCCTGCTCAGTGGACCAGGGCCTGGGCATCAGATAGTGATAGCAGGTGAGCAATTACTGCACCCACACTGAGCTTCCAAACCCATCCTGACTGTGCTCAGATCTGCAGCAGATGTGACACCAGGCAGCTTGGCTGAGCTCATAAATCAACAGTACGTTACGTGCACAACTCCACAAAGTGATGTAAGGCCAGGTGGGAGCACCACAAATCTGCATCAAAAGAAGGTCCTAACCTACAATGAAATGTTCACAGCAATGGCTTTTACAGCAGAACCTACTGAGGGCCCCAGGCTGCCTCTACAGGACCAATGATGTTTAAAACACAGGGACGAAAATGCTGCTACAGATTTTAAGAGGTCTGGCAAGTCTTGTCAGCAGTCCCAAACTCCTGAGTGAAAATCCCATCAAGTTCTCTACTTCCTAGATATTAAAACCTATCCTTGCCAGGGTGTGGTCTCTGCATCTTCCCTTACCATCAGTTCACTACAGGCAAGGTCAGGATTCATCAGATCAACCTTGTGGATGTACTTTCTCTTCAGCCAGTCATCTAATCTTTGACAGAGAAGGATGGATTGATTTTCTATTGGAAAAACGATTTCTGCAGCAGTCCTTATAGAGTTCATTCTGCAAGAAAAGAAACAAAACATGAACTGGGAAAGCAAGCAAGAAAAGACACTCAATATTTTTAAGCACAAAAAGCCACAAAAATAATGGAACTGTCTAACAGATCTAATCCTCCCCCTCCTGAGGTCAGATGAGTTTTTCTCTGATTAATGAGAAAAACAATGTGAATGTAACCAAAAGATGAAAGGAAATAACAGCAATATATGGAAATATTGCACAGCTATGTTACAAAGATCTGTTTCTGGTCTTCTTGGGGAGACTCACACTATCTTCCATGTGTATATGAATAAAGAAAAATTAAGACCAGCTTAATTTTTTGCAATGAAGAAAAGGTTAAAAATGTGCAGCTGTTTTGTGCAACACACACTATTCCCGTCCCAACACACACAATTACTTACAAAGCCCTAGCTAATACCATCAAGTGTTATTTTATACCTGGTACTTAGAATATCCTGAAGTTCCTTCCATTCACCTCGTAGCTTGTTTCTTGCCTCAGAGAGAGCAGCCTGCTGCACTCCAGCCACCAGATTGTCTAAGGAAGATGAGATCTTTTCCAATTGTGTCCAAGCAGAACTGATTTCATTGTCTATTATTACCTAGAAGACAAGCAGTTCTAATGCATTAATATGATCTTGTATTTCTCAGTGTGCAGCTCTTAAAACTACAGCCATAAGAGTCTCTACAGAAACAGTGAAAAAATCATCTGAAACTAAGTGTATCTATTAACTTATTTCCCCTTCAAGACCCAATTTTTAGCTTCATGCAAACCTCCAGCAACTTTCTATGGTGACAATTTCCACGTCAGATATATACCTTGGCTGCATTTTATAAAAGGTTCAATAAATAGTGGCCCAGGCATTCTTACTACAAGAATGAAAATATCTCCACCTAGCTATGTTCAGAAGAAAAACAAATGTCAAACTGAACCAAGTTCTGAGATTCTTGATAAGGCTTTGTAGTCCTTCCAAGTAAGGCTGTGAAAAATTGCAGTAATAAACTTTTCAACATCAACTCTGTGCCTTTTGTTGATGCCTTAAGGATCTCACAAACCTACCCAAGTTACATGTCCTGGCACAGTTCCATTCTGCACAAACACCACTTGGTGGTTCAACTCTGATGACTCCTGCTGCCCTGGCCATCTCTGCAGATAAAAAAAAGCTCCTTTCTGCAGGTTTTTTCCCATTACACCTATTTCAGCCTGCAGATAACAAACCCAGGGCCACCAATTTCTTCTTTCAGCAACACCTGCAAAACTCCTGCTAGGCAGCAATGCAGCTCTGCTGAATCCTAAATCCTTGATTTCCCTTCTTCTAATACATCTGGCTGCAAGGATGCTGCTTTTCCCTTGGCAATACATGGAAAAAAGAAGTGAGTGCTCTACATGAGAAAGTAACAATTTAGGCACCAGGTATATTTTTAAAAGATGAATACTTGCCTCTAGTTCAACCAGCTTATTCAGAAGGCATGAAGTGCCTTTTAATTCATCATTAACACCAGATGCTGCTTTATCTCTGCTGAGTTGTAGAAGTTTCTCCAGGTTACTTCTTTGTGTGTCAAAGCTAAGGAAAGATGCAAACACTTTCAGAGAGAACATTCCTCTTAATTAAATGGAACATCTCAGGGTATGGGACTTCTGACCAATAGAGTACCAATAAAAAATACACACACTCTATTTTAAATACATATTTTATTTAAGTCCAAAATGAATGAATAGTGCATAAATGAGCAACATATTTAAGAGATTGCTCATATAGCTAATTTTCATGTCTAAATGCCAGCCTGCATTCTCTAAATTCAGTTTCACAAACGTAAAAATGTCAGTTCTCTAAAACACTTGACACATTTCTTTATTTTGCAATATTTGAAGTTATTAGTAAGGCTGATGCAGATTTTCCTAGCCCAAGAAGAGAAGTAAAACATTCATAGCTAAAAGTGTTCCTGCTACAAAATCCTAATGTTCAAAGCATTTAGTTACTGTGCTTCCTTATCAATTACAGACCAATATTCAGAAAACTGTAGTAGAAAACAGAACAGGGCTCTGCATAGCAGAAGTGCACCTTATATTCTATTAAATTGTGAATTAATTGGTCTAGCAAAGCATCATATCTTAACAACCACACATTTTTGTCTTTAAAAATTACCTCTCTAATAAAGTTGTTATGGTCAAATCACCATCTTCCTCAAACTTGTTTGCACAGCTTTCTCCATTGTGATGTTTCACATCTGCTTCCAAAACTGTACCTGCAGCAGGTCTTGAGATCTGAGTAGAAAAAGAAAAGGCTGACAGTGACCTCCACATCATTCTGTGTAATACACAGCAAAGCCTAACAGACATCTGTGAGCTCCTGAAGGAAGGAATTGCTTGATGTGTCCCAAAGGACATGAGAGATGCCATTCATGAATACAGGATGTGTTTAAACTCAATCAAGAGCCCAAAGAGCAAATTTTGGAGTACTTGCAGCCAGCTCATTCCTTCTTTTCACAGATACACACAAATGCCTCCAACTCTTCACTAGTCTTGCTCTCTCTGTCCTCTGAATATTGTTCATATTACTGGGGCACTATGGGGGATTTTCTCTTGAACACAGCTTCCCACATGACCCTTCCATCTGAAAATTACTTTTTTGCAAAATATAATTCCAGGCTGGAGGCTCACATCTCCTCATGATGCCCAGTGCTGCTGCTTGGATGTTAATATTTAATAGTTACTTAGTCTACATTCACAAGCACAATGGGCTTTTGATTTCTGACCAGAGGCCCAAGGTCTTACCACAATAAAAACAGTAAGAGAAATAAACACATTTTCCTCTTGGCAATGACCTCCCTTTGACAGAGCACTGTTTGCCAACAGTAAGTCAGGGCTTCTTACCTCCTGAACCACAAGGCTGTCAATTTGTTGAGAAGAACCAGACTCTTTTCCATTCTCAGAAGCCATAATGGAGCTCCTACAAGAACAAAATATGAAATACAAAGGGTGAAAAAAGAAATCCTCAAGGTTTAGGACAGTGCAGCTATGATGAAGGGTAATCAAACACTGTAATTGCCAGTTTATGAAACTTAATATTAAGTGTTTAAATGTACAACTGGCCACAGTAATGCACAGTATTATAATATTTTGGTAGTACATAACTATGTACTATATATAATACATAGCCATGTACTACCAAAATACATTAGAGCATCCCAAATTTACATGTAAAAATGATTTCTATAAAGCTACAACACACCATGACTCAGCCACCCACCCTTTCTGAGGGGACTCTCCTTTTCCAACACGAGCCAGCAGTGCTGTGTAAGTGTCTGCCACCATCTGTTGAACCTTTTCTAGCCTTTTTTCACAGTCTGTAATGAGTGCCTGTATCCCTGGGACAGGGTCTTCTGAGAGTCTTGCCAATGTTTTAAGGTCTTCCAAAGACTTTTTAAGTTCCTTCATGCCACCTTCATGTGAAAAAAAGGTCTAAACAACAACAACAAAAAAAGCAATAAAATAAGCCCATGTTAAGACATGAGGATAAGCAATTATTCTTTTTTTTTTTTTTTTAATATACTTCCATTATCTTCTGGGTCGAGTGTTCTTAAAAGTCTAAGCTGCCAAACCAGGAAACATACCCTTATTTTCTCTTGGTTCTTTCTAAAGTAGAGCCAGAAAGTAAATTAGGATTTCTGGCAACATGTTCCCAACTATATTCACAAGACTACACTGACTCTTACTTGATTTTGAAATTCATTATGTTCTACAGTTTTTAATTTTGGTCCCAAATCTTCTTCACCCTGACATCAGATAGAAGTGTCCTACTGACTATAGAAAAAGTAGAATATTTTAAAAATACTCCTTGTCAATTATTATATTTTCTAGGGTGAATTCAAGATATACCAAAAATCTGGGGAAAAAAACTGAAAAAGAATACCACCTACTCAACAAGAGTTAATTCTATAAAGTCTGCAAGAACACTAATACCTGCAATCAAAAAAGGTAAAGAAGTAATTTTGGTGGTCCACACAAGGGCCCTGCTCCATAGGTAATGAACCCAAAAAGGAGCAAGAAGGACAGCAAAGCATTCACAAAGAGAGACAGGAAAGGAGTGTGTCAGGTACCTCATGTTCCTTGATGAGCCCTTTGGTTTTATCCATACTCAGGAGTTTCTTCTCTTTGCCTAACTGCTTATTGATTTTCTTTAAAGTTGCATTAAATTTCTTTTTTTCCCTTTCTACTATGAGCTGGACATAGGACACAATTTCCTGACGAACTCCCTGCAAAATACAAACCACGGTGTTCCCATGAGATGGTGAGACAGTGTTACACAGCAAGTAAAAACATCAGAACATACTGTGACAAGAGAAAATTGGTTTTCAAGGATGCCAGGCCTAATGAGACCAGACAGTGGATTCTCATTCCTGCATTATCTCACCTCCCATCTCCTACAAACATCATCTTCCACCATCAGCTTCTCGTGATCAGATGAAATACTTTTCAGCTGTTCAGCTGCTTTCAAAAATTTGTCAAGAACTTTATTGTCCAGAGCATTAAAAGCTTCCTGAGAGCAAAAAAAAAAAAAGACATCATAATGAAAATCCAACAGAACTGAATGTTACTTATTTAACTAACAAAAAGACATCAGTAGCATGTAAAACCTGTGAATAAATCAGTGTATACATTACACATATGGGGTGTGTGGTTCTGGTGTGGGTGGGTGCAAGGGCACTCTCCATCCCTGTTTATCTGCAAAAGGTTGCAGTATCAGTGAATGCTTCATGGAGAAAAGCAGGTGCTGTGCTTGTAACAACTTTTAGGGGAAAATTTGGTACCAAAGACAAGAAATTAAGATTGCTGAACTCTGCCTCAGGGAATACACAGGGCAGTATCCCATGGCTGTCAGCAGGTGGCTGAAAGGTCTCCATGAGCACCATGGGATCCTCCAGGATGGCCTGAGGATGGAATGAGGCTCTGTGCCTCTCCTGGTCACCCAGCTCTCTCTCTCTGCCAGACCAGGCAACACAGATTTTGGCCACTTCCATTTCCAACAGCCCTTTAAGAGATCCACATTTTGAGACAGGACATTTGATTTACCAACTAGCCTCTGAGAAAAAGAAGGAGATTCAGTATTTATAACCTGCCCAAGAATTCAGGCATGTCATTCTTGATGGGAAGCTTAATTATTGATCAGGCAAAAAAAAAAAGAAAATAAAGGCTGTAGTTCTGAAAATTATGAGTTCTGATGGAGTAATTTAGGAGAGGGCACTGAATAAACTGCCATATAGATTTATGTTTCTTCATTCAAGCTGTCTGCCAAGTTAATAAAGTGCTAAATCAGAAAACTGAGCAAAGCATTAATAGCTACCAAAAAAAAAACCACCCCAGTCAGTGTATTCTTTCTTCAAACTCTTAGAGACCACATAACCCTCAGAAGTACTCAAATTCAGCTGGTTCAGAACACAAACCCACCTCATATCTTGAAAGACATTCTTCAGGACTTAATTTTTGACTGACAAGTTGCACAGCCTTCGAAATGGAGGCTTCAAGTTCTTTCTGGGATTCTTCAAAATTGAGCAAAGCCTCCTTCTCTGAGGGTCTTTTCTCAGATTTGGACGAGATGTTGTTCAGGTCAGCCATGACAGCCTTGGAAGAAAGAGATTTTCAGAACATACCTGAGTTACTGCTTCATAACATCACTCAAGTTTTTCAAGTTGAGATACTGTCCCTGGAAATGTTCTAGATTTTGCTCTGACAAGAGTCTGGGAGACTGATTCCCAGACTCTTTTCTCATGTAAAACAGAACCTTTTCTGTTTTACATGACTGACAGAGAGTCTTCCCTATTCCATAATGATAAATCAAGAGATATCTGTGTGTTTATAAATGAGTACCTCTATTTTGTCTCTGGCTTCTTTAATTCGTGCCTCCAGCCCAGTGGTGTGAGAATGCTGCTGAAACACCTGACTTGAAACGTTCTGCATCAGGGATTGGAACATCTCCTCCGCTGCCACAACTTGGTCTCGGCACGAGGATAGTCTTGCAGCCAAATTCTGGTCAAACAAAAAGCATTAGAAGCCTTTACAAGTGTTTATTTGTCTTTTTGTTTAAACAAACTGAGTGAAATAGTCAGCCTTTGTCATGGATGGTTGATACTTGGTAAAGGAAAAGCTTATATTCCAGCTGTGGTCAGTGTACTGCACTGTAAAATTTCTGTGTGGAGAGAAAGAAATTTGCTGCCATCCACAGGGGATTCTGTTTGCTGAAGCAATTTCTTCCTGTCAGTGCAATACCTCCTGTGTCTTTGCCACAGAGCCAATCAGATGTGCTTTTAAAGCATGCTCTCCCATCCAAGTAGCTTTCCAAATGAAACCACACATTTGGATATGCATCATCTGATCATGAAGTCATCCAAAAGCCAGCACATACCAAGGCTCAGATTTTCTTGAGGTATTCAGTACTGCAAGGCAGGGAAGCAGCTGGGTGTTCTGCAAGCAGGAGTAATGTGCCATGTTTGAATATTTATCATGAAAAGTTATTAGAGCTGCTTCAATCTATGAATATTCAACACATTTCTCCTGTTTGAAGTTGTCAATTAGCATTCTCTTAATCATAATCAGAGCTTTATTCTGGATCTTGACTTTTGTACTGCAGGTAACAAACAACGTGATCTCTCCTGCCCCAAAAAATGGAGATACAATGACAGCCACATGTTTGGAGGCTGCATTTCAGGGTGTTCTTTGTTAATTCATATTTTTTAACAAACTAGAGTCACACTGCAAAAAAAGGCTTGTTTTATAAACATATGCCCATGATTACAAAAAGATGAACAGATCCTTTTTGTCTCTCACACTCCCAAACCTGTCAGCTAAATGTTGCAGTAAAAACAGACAGGACTTTTGATTCCTCATGCAGAAGAGCTGAATTTTTATTGCACAGTTCATATTCTGATAGGAATATCAGAAGGCACTGTGTTAAATTTAATTGGTTAACAATACACTGATACTCAGTTTATTGGTTGGAAAATGGCTAGGGCACGTTTACTAAACTCCTCTATTTTTGGTTAGATTACATATTTTCTTCATAGATTCTTTGTTTTTGTAGGTATGAACGGTTCTCTTACCAGAATGGTTTGTTGTGTTAACTGATTCTCATTTTCACGATTTTTTCACCTGGGAACTTGGAAGACAGCTGCTAGTTTAGCTAGAGTAGTAGGGCTTAAACTAGAATTTTACAATGCTTTTCTTTTGTAAGGTATTACCTACATGAAACAGCTACAGACTGCAAGAAGGCACAAAGCAACAGGAAACTAACACTGAATCTGGTGCAGTTATTGTATGTAGATTAAATGAAATAAAGAGTATTTCTGTTTATTTACAGCAGTAACACAAAGGAGTTTCAATGAAACCTCTTGGTGGTCACCTTCACACCATTAGTTTATACAGGCCCTGTTGCAGAAGTAGTAAAGGCAACAAAAGACAGTGCTTCAACTTTTTCAGTGCCAAGCTTGACATCTTTATTCTGTCTCACCTTCACTGGCAGGTGAAGAAAATAAATCAGACTTTGTATTAAAGCTGCTGAGTTACATACAGGGATTTTCACCTGCCATCTGCTGGGAGCTGGGGGTAATCCCAGATAGAGGGACACAGGAAACAATAGTGATGAGTGGAATCCCTTGTTAGAAATTAATTTGTACACTCTGTGGATATTTAGAACAACTGCCTGTAATATGAGATTCCCAAATTACCCCAGGTGCTGCTGAAAATACTTCAAGTATCCCAGTTTTTGATGGGTAAGCCTTGAATACAGCCAGGGTGTCCCAAACCTCCTCCCTTCATTGGAGGGTAGATGAGAAAAGTCCTGCATAACATGGGGAACTACTCAAATTGGCAACTTGCAGAGTCCTAGTCTGCTCCAAGTGCTGTGCTGGACAGGAGTAATTAATATCACTCAAGAACAAGCTGCTAATCAGTGGCACCAACAGCATTTCATGGGCACCTGCTTGTCACCTGGACACACTGATGATGGAAGATTCACTCATAGCTCATCTGGGAGTGATCCTGAGAAATAACAAGGCACAAGCACTGTCTTGACTTTTTACAAGTATTACAGTGCAAAATCCACGGTAAGTTCTGCTTCACTGATGATGCCTCATTTTGCCCCAGCCACAAATCCGTGCTGCAAGATGAGAAACTTGAGGAACAAGTATTTTAAGCAGCATTTTCACCTGCAAATGTTCCTCTGTCTCAGGTTCCACAGGCTCCTTGTGACTGATGCTGCTAAGCAGATGTCCCATCTCTGCTGTCCAGCTGTCCACCTTTCCAAGGAGCTCCTCAATCTTCTCCAGGCTCCCTGGAAGATCCGTGGTCTCTGTGGTCTTTTCAGCAGCATTTGTGCTCTCTTCTCCAAGCTATCAACAAAGAGCAGGGTAAGATGTTCATTCCCACCATCTCCCCACTGCCCTCCTCCAACACAGTCACCACCTGGGTCACTTCCCAGCTTCAGCTATCAACAGGGATCAAAGGAGAAACAAATGCCACCCATATTGGTAAAAAACCCACGTGAGACCCAGTTCCTCAGCCCTGAGGGCAGGTGGGACAGCACAACCTGTGCCCATATGGCTGTCCCCTTGTCCAGTCCCCTATAAGCAGCCATACTACTATGGATAAAAACTCCTGGGCTGCAGCATCCCCTAGCCCACACCAGGGGATTATCCAAGAGAACAGAAGCTGGTGTTGGTTAAATCAAGTTCAGGAAGTGTGCTGACAGTTTAATGGTACTGGCAGTCACAGGCCAGAGTTCAAGTATTTGGTCTTGCATTTTATATTTAAAAATAAATATAATATATATGATAGTCATAATGTCTAAAGCAATGCCACAAAAACGACTCAGGAAGTCCTTAAGACCTTAGACAGGCTCCTTGCACCTTACTTTTCTGATGCCTCAATATATTTCCTTAAAGCATCTCTTATTAAGGGTTTTTCTAGCAAGCTCTGGATTTCCCTCAACCTTTGATTGCTTCCTTTGATTTTATTACATTCTCACTAAGCTCATCTCCTAAAAAAATGTAGAAGCAATTTTTTGCCAACCATTTACTGTCACAGCAGTACCTTTAATAAATGTCAATGAAAGGCTCAACTCAGAAAATTAAGAGTTGTAATATTCCCAGGCAGAGTGAAAATGTCATTCTTGTGGAAGCATTCTAGGGAATGCAATATGTATAACATCAGGCAGGTTGTATAGGGATTTACAGCAGCCTAAAAACCTGTCAAGTGAGCTTGTGAAAAGTTGCACAACCTTAGAAATATTTATACAGCAATAATTACTTTCTACTAGCTAAGACAGAGACTGTAAAATTTACCACAGGGCTAAATTGATTATTTCCACCCCTAGCACTGAATTAAGAGCTTTATTCTGCCATAAGATTTCCTTTTATAAGTGCTTTTGAGATTTCAATTTAAAAATTGAAACATTGAAAAATTGAACATTTTCCATCCTGTTATTATGAGAATTTAACTGAGTCACAAAGACTAAAGAATGGGATGCTGCTGTGTATTCTCTGTTCCTCATGCTTTAAAACTGGCAACCTTGAGTTGACTGATTGATCAATCTCTGATTAGCAAGCTGGTAAGTCTAGAAAAGATGACTTTGAAGGCTGCATGGTGAAGAGTAATAGTAACTTGTAACTCACAAAGTGTGTCCTCTTGATGAACTTTGCCCATCTCCTGTTCAGTTTCTTCAGCTCTTTGGCAATATTTGATCCAACTTGCTCTTTGCTGACTTCAATGAGATGGTTTCCAGCTTCATTTAAGGAACCGTGAATTGAATTCCTCTTTGCCAGGATCTCAGCAGGGATCTAGAGAGAGGCATTGAAATCATTTAAAGCAGAACCCTGTCAAATGTTTATTTCCGAAATGAGAAGCAGAAAAACAACAGCAGCCACTGTGAGATTTAATGCTTTTCTTCCAGGAGGCTTCACAGTATCTCTGTTCGTCAAACAAAGGGAAATCCAACCATGTACCTCTTTTGGATCCTCATTTCTGTTTTCTTCCAGCCATGTCTTTAGTAAATGGATGTGTTCTGTGTAATTTCTCCAGGAGGACAGGACTTTCTGTAGGGTGGTGTTTACATTGGAAATATACTCTTTGCACGTAGAAATCTTTGACTCCACTGTCTTCAAAAGTTTGCTGATTTCTTGAGGATCTCCAGCTAGGACGTAGAATAGGGATTATTGTTACACATTTGGAAACAGAGAGGCTAATTAAACAGAAGATTGTTTACATGGAACAGTAGATGGGATTTAAACTGGTGGCAACACATTAGTTCAAAATACAGATTTTCATATCAACTTATGTGCATGAGCTTACCCAAGCCAGAACCACTTATGTTTTCCAAGTCTTCACAGATGTGGGTAGCAGTGTCTAGTTGTGTTTCAAGTTTCTTTTCTTCAATGAAATTCTGCCCAAAGTGAAAAGTATTTGATATGGGTAACACTGAACAACATAAAACTGGGTAAGAAATACAGCTTGGGACTTGGGTTTTTTTTTTTAAGTATGAGCCTACTACCTACTGGCTAAATGTAAACTGAGAAAAGCCCACCCAGCAACACCCTGTAGTCTGAAACAAACTTGTTCTTTTGCTCTGCTTCTGCAGAGAGTAAAGTAAATAGAAATATGAATACCTGAATGCCAGTGCCTGAGCCACAGCCCTGCATGAGTCAGGACTGCTTGTTTCAAAAAGTTACAGCCCAAGGGCAGTACTGAGAAATGGCAACTAGAACAAGTCAGGCAGAATTCAGTCATGTATGTCAAAAAAGTGATGAAAGAAAAGGTGGGTTTCCCTGCATGCACAGAAATATTGATGTGCCTCGTTTCTGACACAGATCAAGACAAACTGAGGATGGAGAGGGTCAAAGAGGAAGAATTGAGGGCAGAGGAGATCTGTGTGTGCACAGGGAATGAGGGTCGATCCTCAGCCCCTCTCTGTCTGAGCTGATCTCACTCCAGCACTCCCCACTCCTGTCCTACCTACCCAGCAGGTTACAAAACCTCCCCTGTGACTGTGACACACCTGGGCCACCACATCACCCAGCCAGGACTGCATGTCATGGGACCAGAAAGTAAGCCAGCAACAGGCCCTAAACTGGGGAGCTTGGGAAAACTCAGCATTCTATCAGCTTGAGCAAGACCATGAACCACAACTGTAGAAATAAGATGATAATAAGTGTTTATGAAACCAGCTGAACCAAGAAACTCAGCACAGATTAACTCTGCACAACCATGTCACTACAGGGTAAGGTTGGCACTGCCCAGGGAAACTGCTATTTTATACAACCTATTGTTGCCACTTTCCACAGTACTGAGGCTGGCGAAATTCCCACTAATTTAACTATGGATTTGCCAGTCTGAGAATCCTCTGAGAAAGTCCACTAAGATGGAATTCACAAGGAATCCCATTAACTCGAGATGGGGAAAAACTGGAGGCGTTTTCACCTCTGTCTCTACTGCTGATGCAGTATCCTTTGTCAGTATTTGGGGTTGGCAATCCACCCCCTCCCAAAAGCTACCAGTGGCATCAGTTTCAGAACTTGAGTCCAAAAACTGAGCTAAGCAAAAGATGTAATAGAACAAGACAATTCATATTCACCATGAAGCATAAGGAGGTAAAGAAGCTGGGAAAAGGAAGAGGCAGCAGTGTGAATAATAGTTGATTTTGAAGAAAGCAACTATTGAACTACCCCAGAGAGGGTTCTGTGGATTAGAGCTAGGGAAGAGCTGCTACAGCTGGCTCTATAAATAGTCTAGAAAGAAATCTTCACAATAAAGTATAAAAATGGGCAGAAAGAAAATCACAGTCATGGCTTGCATTGCTTCTCCAAATTGAGGAAAGAACTCTCACTCACAGCAAAATGGAGGATGTTGGAGGCAAGGAAAGCTTCTAGGGAAGTCTACCTGCCCTTCTTTGAATAAATCTGACATTTCACCAGTCCACCATGCTTCTACCAATTATAATATCTTCAGATGACAAAGACATAAGACTGAATCAAAGAGAGCTGGGAAAGAATACTATCAGGATGTGATACATATATCTGAAACTTACATTCCAATTTTCCAGGAGTGATTCCACAGACTCTTTTGCCCCATATTTCACGTCCCAGATATTTAGTTTTAACTTCACCTCATTGGCAATGGCTGAGCACAGTCCATAGTGGTATTCAAGAAAAGTGCTGGGGTTTGTGGAACGAATATTGTTAAATCTGCAAACAGAAAATAGTTCCAAAAGTTTATTCAAAACCATTGGCTATATAAGGCACTAATGTATCAGGATTTTATCCTAAAAAATCAAAATTGCATATATGTAAACTTTTTTTTTTTTTGTTATAACAGGAATTAAGTTCTAAGATAGCAACAGTTCATTTTTTTTTTAACAGCAACAATTGAGCAGTCAATATTGTCTGCTCAATGTATGAAAAACCTTAAATGTCAAAAAAATAGGCATCTCCCATCTGTATGTCAAAGCATATCAGGTTATGGATTCACTGGTCTTTTTTTAAAAATATCCTCCAACAGATATTTGAGGTTGTACAAGCTATAGATCACAGTGATTTTTAATGGTGGAAATAAAAGTTCAGAGTATCCCTGCCACCAGGGAAATCTTTACATTGAAAATATTCAAGTTCCCTATCCCTAGTGGTTGTTTCCTATCCCCACTAGCAAAGGGCTCCTAAAAGGTCCTGTAAATGAGCTCCACTCTATACACATAATTAAACATTCATTGGACCAATGAGAGATCCCTGCCTGCTCCTCTTGACAGCCTGTGTTTAGGCCAAAAATGCTCTTTTTCTTGCAAGGCAGATAGCTTCTGTGCTTTGTTCAAAACAGCTGAGCAAGTCAATAGCAGAGCTAGAATACAACATGAAGTAGAGAGAATTTGAACATCACAACCTTCTTTTCATTTCCTCTAATTTTTCAGGCAAGACTAGTGGCATATTCTTCTCATCTTCATTCTTAAATGACTGAAGGGTGTCCAAGTGAGAATCAAAACAATCCATCAAGCCCTGGGGAGAACAAGACATAGTAAGCCATTCACTTTGATCCAGAGTATTTCATTTGGGAATCTCCAACTCACCTGCCATTAGGGAAAGAGCTATTAAGAACTAGTCAGCACAAGACAATCTCCCAGTGTCTTTACTTATTAAAGTACAATAAAAGTATTTATCTAAACACCTTCTAAAGTGCATATTTAGTGCAGTACTACCTGATTTCTCTTATCACTGCGCACCTGCTAAAATATGGACCACAAACCTTACACTACTCGTGCTATCAGTTTTTTCTGCACGTTCACTATCATCTTTAGGAGAAAAATGCTTCATTGTAACAGCTTCAGAGAATTAAGCTTTTACTGACAGCAAAACATGTTGAATAAATCTATTATGTCAGCTGCTCCATAGTTCATTTGACTGATCAATAAATTTCTGTCTAACACCAGGCTGACAGGGTATCAAATTAACCATTCAATGGCCAGTGTTCCATGATGGGAGAACATTTTACAATTATGTGTCTCAGCACCAAATTCCCTACCTGAAAGTAAAACATAAAATGTATTGCACAGAAGATAAGCCTATTTCTCTGTGGCATATAAAAAAAAAAGTTCATTTCTATGTTATAAAATCTGCCACAAAGCATGCTAATGGAAATGGTTAAATCCTGGGACAGCCCTCAACCACAAAAATAGTGCACAGATTTTGTAACCTTAACATTGTATCAATCAGACAGTTATGAGCATTGGTGGATAATTTGGTGGATAATTTCCTAGATCTTCAGTAAAATTTGCATTATAAGTTAAGGCATCACCTTGCCCATATGACCTCTACATACAATATACTAAAAGGGAGAATATTCTCAGCAGGATATCTTTCCATCAAGAAAAGTGGATTTGGCAGAAATTAAGCATTTATGTGTTTCTTCTTCTGAAGGAATGATTTTACCTATATGTTTAATGGGAAAAAAGAAATGCCTTAAGAAATGACATCAGTCTCTCTATCTTATTCTTAAAAATGCTTTAAGTACTTAGGTTGCACAACAAAAATCTTAGATCAAATGGCTAAAGACTGACAAAGCTGTTACCAGTTAAAAAGCCACCTCTCATATCAGGAACTGACTAGAAACAGTACAAAAGAGTGGTGTTATTAAGCCACTTGCAAGAACCTCCACTGCCATTCTTTCAAATTCTCTTTAAGGACCAAAGTCACAGAAAACTTGTTTACAAAAAACCCAAGTATGGCACTATGATCACCAGCTAGGCATCAACACATACACTCTTTCAGAACTTTCAAACTCAAAAGGATGTTTAAACTATTATCTGTGCAAATATTTGAAGATCAGAATAAATAACTTGCATGGTATGAAGGCATCAAAATATCCTTGCTTTGAATGGAACTACGGAGTGATTCAGCAAATATTTAAATTTAAACACACAAACTTCTTGAACTATTTAACTTTAAACACACAAACTTCTTGAACTACCTGGAATGTAACCTTAAGCTCAAGTGCTTTTCTGAATAGGTATGCATTAAGCATAGATTTAAAGATGCAATTATCCTGTGTTATTTCTTAACAAACAAACAAGTTGCAGGAACCACATAAAAAAGAATAGCATAATTAACTCATTCAGGCAGTACTCAAATTTAATCTCACCCCAGTGAAATCTGAAACCTGCCTTATGGACCCATGCAGTTATTTAATTAAACTCATAATTCTTCAAAGGTATGTTCAGAAGAGCTTTTCATCTTCACAAGACAAACATATGCACACCACTTCCCAAAATGTCAAACAGCAATTCCACAACAAGTGCTTTGCCAGGTCAAATTGCAGCAGAATTTCCTTTGTGATCAGCATACCTTAAATATTACAATTATTTCTCTGAAGACAGACATTGCTTTGAACGGGTCCTGCAAATCAGGCAAATCTTCTGCCTGCAGATGTTCCACCTCCTGGAGCCAAGCCTCAATGCTACCCAGAGGGGAGGGCAACATCTGGTCCAGCCTCGCTTTCCACTCGTTAATCTTTAAAAAGAAAACAAGTGGATTAAATCTCTCACTATTAATTTCTTCCCCATCTCCAAGATGCTGATATAAGCTGCAGAAGCTGGTGCTTGAGACATCTCAGGAACCAACTCCCTCATGCCTGTCACTGTTCAAAAAAAGGAGCTTCCATTGAAGTCAGCTAAAATCAGCCTTATTTACCTCAAACCCGGGTTTGCTCCCAGCCTGTAACCTCTGCAACACCACAGAGAATTTGGCATTCCTATCCTTTGCTGGTGACCATCCCAAGGCCCAGCAACAGGAAAATTCATAGTGAACTAGTTGCAAAAATAGTGGGGGAAACAGATGAACAGCTTTCTGTCACGGGGCTGACAGGGGAACAAAACCAGCAACTCCCAGCATGGCCCCACATATCCCAGTTTGAGCCAACACAGCTAACCTCACTGCAAAGCACTGATCAACCACGTCCCAGTAGATCAGTATCTGTGCTCTGAGCCATAATTATGTCCCAAAATAACCTTTATCGACATAAATAGGCCAAAAACCTTTATCAGAAGAGTGTTCCAAGATAACCAGATGCAGGGCATTTTCCAAGGATGCCTCAGTCTTGAGGCTCAGGAGGCAGAAGGGTAACACACAGTCACCTTCTGCCTCCTCTTGGGCACTGAATGCCACTCAGACTGTCTGGACTTCAGGCTCAGGGTCAAACCACTTTTATCATTGCAAATAAAAGCATCATCTCCCCACTTTTCTCAGCATGAGTGCCTGGGGTAGACTTAGGCTTCTTCATCCATCCCCCATGCTCGTGCTGGTAGTGAGGTGAGTGAGAAATGCCTCTGACCTGAGAGATCACTTTCTCCCACTCTTCCCTCATCTGCTGCTGGCCTTCACTCAGCTCAGCTTCCCCTCTTTTTGATGACAACACAGGCAGAAATGGGATTTTCTCTTGGTTAAATGTTTCCATAAATGACATCATTTCCTAGGGATAAAATAGAAGAGTAATTCACAGAAGATGAGAGCTGGAAGCTCACAGAGCCAGGTCCTGCCTTTGAACACACTAGTATGAGTTCCATTAACTTCAAAGGGTGTGATGCATGCAAAGGCAAGATAGCAAGAGGCATTCTTGTCTCCAGGCAGTATTTGGGTCTGAAATTATAGGTGCCATTCCCTAAGTCTGTATTTAACATAATGTCAGTGCAGTCAGAACACAGTTCTCCCCTCCCAGCAGGAGAAAGGGAAAACTCCTCCTTCCACAGCTCCCCATGGGCTACTTTATTACAAACTCTGGCTACAATATAAGCCAAAGGAAATTTTACTTCAGCACAACCCACAGCCAGCAATTCAACTGCTCCTCTACAACATTAGCTGGGTAAAACCTACTGTTGTAATTAGCACAGAAATAGCAAAAGTAACTCTGGGAAGGGCCTACGTGCTTGAATCTTGTCCAAGTCTTCAACTGTGTCAATTAATTAAGACACTACTTTACTCTTTCCAAAAACTCTGCTCAAAACCAAAATAACATATCTCTTTTTCATAACAGAGAGAATTTTAGTCTACCTTTCCTTCAATCATATGAGGGCATTTAACAATTTCATGTTCAGATTTCCAAGTTTTCTTTAAAAGCTTATTTAATACTCCAGTTTAGGCAGTAAAGATAAAAAACATTAAAAACATTCACAGAAACAGATTCTTTTCACAGAAGCTTCTAAACATGAAATGCAACTTACTTTGTACTTCTGGTAATATGTTTCATTCTCTGTTTCCACCAGCAGCTTTGCTAACTTCTTCTCCTGTGTAGCCAACCAGCCCATGGCCTCTCTTACTTTCTCCTGGTAATTAAAGCAAAAAAATTTCATTTTTCCATTTTGCAAACATTGTTTTTAATTTACATTGTGCCATAAAATAACACTCACTGAGCACATGGTAAAGTCCATTCATGGCTATTGGAAAACAAATAATAATTTCTGGGGACCCTGATGAATTTTGAGTCAGGCATAACCACATTGCAGGGACAAAGTTTTAAACCTGGCACCTGGATATATGAAGACATCAAAAAAAAAATCACCTTTCAGTTCTGCTGGAAGGTGATTATCAGTATGGAGATATGTGAATAACCAATTAAACTCTCATAAGAGAATACAGAGAATAGAAAATGTGGGTTTCTGGTCAGTGTTATCTGTCAGAGGCAACTTCTGTCCACTTTACATGTCAGCTACTGAATTTAAAGCATCTGCAAATCTGTCTGCCTCTCCTCCAATGTTTACATAGACTTCAGAGCACATATGAAGACAACAAACCTTGAAAAGGTCCTCTGTAATAGTTAAATGAAAACAAAACAACCTTCACAGCAATTCCACCTGTTTGATCAATCAAAAATCTGTAACACGGAGTTTTTTCTACCACACAGGAGCATCAGAAGGTTCAAGGCAATTCAGTCTTGTCAGTAGCAGAATTAGAAGATGTATTACGTGTTACTGACTCAGATATAAACTGGGCAAAGAAAGCACATTCATTTGAAAATGCCTCAGTGATAACCCACACAACATACCTGCATGTCTTCTTCAGACTCAGGCAAATTCTTGGAGTATTGCAAAAACTGAGCCACGTAAGTCATGATTGATTTTTCATCTGGATTCACAACGTCAACATCTATGAGAGCCAATACACCATTTACATAATTATGCAGCCTTCTAGGCCTGATCACATAATTAAACACTATGCTGCAGTTATTAAAACACATTACCAGGAACATGTTTATTTTGCAACAGCTCACTTAACATGCCACTGACAGAAATTAATATGTAGTTAACATTTTTTCCCTTGGGAATATTTTAATAGAACATGATTTAGTAATGAAAAAGTTTCTCCCATGAACAGGAAAGTTTCATACCCTTTCTTCTGCATATTGCTCCTGAAATTGCTGCCAGTTCAAAAATCCTACAGTCCCTAAGTACAGCTGATGCTATGAAATAAAGAACCTCAGGTTTGGGCATTCCAGCAAACATCAATGTTCCATTTCAAACTTAAGCACATTCTTACAGATCACATGAATCTCACTCCTAATAACAAAGATTTTTAAAAAGCTGATCATTTACCTTCAGGCTCCAGAAGCCGTGGGATATTCAGCTCCAGCTCTGCAATTCTGAAAGCCTCTTTTAGGTTTTCTTTATTGCTTCTGGCTTTTGCCTTCTCCAGATCAACCAGACCTGGCCTCAAGGTTTGGATGATGGCTAAAAAAGCCAGTCCACTTCGCCAGCTGGACTTGAAATCAGTGACACTGACAGAGCCATGCCTATCCCAGAAATGAATGGAAACAAAATGTTAGGACATCTGAAGAAACAGGATGTGAGTACAAATTTAGAAATAGAATACAAATTTAGTAAAATGGAGTATGAACCAAATCCAAAAGCACCTTGCCACTGAACTTCTGCACAAGTCAGACAGCAACACAGCCAGTACTACTAAGTTCAACAATTACTTATTTTTACACTATTCTTACAAGATGACTATTTCTTCTTTTCTTCTACTGCATTCTGAAGATAAGGCCTTGCCGATCCAAATCCTTTCCAAATATCACCTTTGTGCTCAACAATTATACATTCCATGGGGTGGAAACAACAAGAAAAGCACTACAGAAGATGTATTTTCTGTAATGACAGCAAGAACTGGCATTTTATAAAATCCAAATCTTAAAAGCGATGTATAAACGCAGGAAAAAAAATTATTTTTCTCTTAATTAGCTTAGTGTCTTTAAGTCATCATTTATTAATGTTTACAGCCTGAACAGTGCTGTGAGGTGCCCAGGCATTGCAGGCCACACTGAATTCTGGGACAACTTTCCAAAACCAGCCTGTATGTTATGAGTATGTTACAGCATGGAAAAGATGTGGGATTTCAGGCAATCAAATTTAGTCACAAAACAACGGGCCAAGTCTTACAAGATTTGTTTCTTTACCAAAAACTACAGAATTCACTCCTGTAACAAAATATTTCAGTATAATGGCAGTTTAGAAATGATACTGCAAACCAGACAGCAATACTGCTGAAAAACAGGCAAAAGAAAGATGAAGATTACATGGACAAGGAGCTGGTTTTGATGTGCCAATTAATCTTCTGATAAAACACAGCTAGAAGGCAAACATCAGTGCCATTCTACTGGCAGAAAGTGTCTGATGTGCTGATGAAGGCCTTCATCTCCCACTAATAACATGGAATATTAGTACGATTTTATTAAAACATAAAACAACCCCAAGAGCTGTGGAGAAAGAGCTGACATTACTGTAAAGCATAATTGAAAGATCCTGGAGTGAAGCAGCAGCCCTTGAAGAAAATGTAAATATCTGTATCTGCTCTAGATTGTGTGCTGTGAACATCCCACCTGAAAGCAGCAGTGCTATCTGTACATCAAGCATAAGGAAACATTTTGTCAGAATTAGGGACTAGGACCACCAGGACTAGCATCCTTCTTTGGGATCACACAGTGTTTTGACAGAAAAGCATAAGTTGTGGGAATCATAGAAATCCTACATTTTCCATTAAGAAATATTTTAAAATCTTTTAAACTTTGTGAATCAGGGCCAATCATGAGGATTAAAACAAGTAAATTATGTAAACATTCCACTAGACTTATCACACAGGAGCCCCTAAAAAAGAAAAGCCAAACAACTCAGATTACACTGTTGTGTTTAATTAGTAAAATGAACTTTGCTTTATTGTATTTAAAGGGCTCATGTCAAAATATTTGGAGCTTGATTGATGCTAAAAGTACTGGTAACCACAAGTGATTTTCTGCTAAGCTGTCACTAAATAATCTTCAAAAACAGGGGGAAATACCACCACATTTAAAGGAAAGCAGTAACACAAAGTGTAGCATGCTAATTGTGAGTCTTGGATGAAACTTACAGAGAACACTGTTCTTTTGCCCACAACAAAAGAGCCTTTGTAGCAGACATCTTCCACCGTTCCTTAATTTTTGCACTTTTTTTAGCTGATCTGCTTGCCTTTGGAGAGGAGTCAATGGCATTTGAGCAAGCAGGTGAAGGCTGATCATAGGTACAGGCAAGTGTCCTGGCCAGTTCTTCAATCTGCCAGAGAAAATGGGAGACTTCATGAGGTTTCAGTGAAGGATTACCAAGGAATCAATGGGAGAACACCACAGGGAATTAGACAGGACTCAATCACAGTTTTAACAGTAGCTTCCCTGCCCCCCAAATCAAACCAGGCTTTTTAATCTGCACAATCTGAACTATTTCATGCTGAATTCCCATCTTTAGGCAATTTTTTGGCAGGATATATTCACCCAAAGTCTTGTGTGTCAGGCTGTGGGTACCAGTATTGACATCAAGGGACCTTCTCAATCAATTTCTACTCTAAGGAGTTACAGCAGCCCAAGACAATTGTGTTTTTTGCTATCAAGAGTGACATAGGCATAGCCAGGGTTTGCTGCTCACCCAGAGTGCAGGGAAACCTACTTTACAGACCTGAGAGAACTCTATTTGGTTAGAGAAGCTTGGTTTAGGTAAAAAGGTCATGAGCAGCACAATACTCTTTGGCATCAAAGTACCTCTACCATGAAAAATATGAGCTAAATACTGCTAGAAAACATTGCTTTTTAGCACTCTCCTGAGCCCCAGTCACCAGTCAGTGCACCTGCATTATTTCACTGCTGGATTCTCCCTAGAAGCCAGCTTGGCTCCAGCATCCTCTGCAGCCCTACAAGATGATTAAATCAAGGCCCTGTGCTTTCACACCTCCCCATAACCTCATGCCAGGCAAGATGCACACTCTTGTTGTATAAGAAACATGACTATGATAGCCTTCGTTTTATTTTGGGTGCTGGTACTGAAAAAAAAAAAAAATACAATAATTGTACACTGTAGGCACTGTCAGCACTGAGGAGGGGGGCTGCCTCAGAGAGATGAATGAGCCACTTCACACTATCTGCTCTTTTTGGAGCTTAATCATTACAGACCTTAGACAAGCAAAGTTTAGCCTATTTTTTAACTGGTTATTTCATTAAAAAAGTCAATATCTTTCCTTCCTTTCTTCCCATTTGCAGCTAGATACTGTTCATCACTGCCACCCCTGCACTGGTGCATCTCCTCCTGGAGCTGTCACTTCCACATGTCAGAAAATAATCTTTTGTTTACTATTAATTCATCTTATTTAGAACCTCTAAGTCAACACATTTTTGTGCTTTTCCCCTCTACTAAAACTCTCTTACACTGCTGAAATACTTACATGAAAATGAAATATAATGGTCCAGATTAGGCCAAGCACAATGGAAGGTTTTCCTTCAATAATGTCAGCTACATGAATATTTATGAGTTTCAGCTAAGAAGGAAAAAAAAGGGATCATTGTTAACAAAGAAAATGTTCCACCAGCTAAACTGGCTTTAGTTGTGAATTTTGAAGTTAATACTCACTGATCTGCTCTTTAAAAATGTCAAAGCTTTTTCTATATTACTTCTGCATTGGAAGGTATTAAATCCTTTTTCCCGTGGCTGCAAAGCAAAAAAAAAAAAAAAAAAAAAAAAAAACCAAACAAAAAAAAAAAAAAAAAAAAAAAAAAAAAAAAAAAAAAAAACCAAACAAAAAAAAACCAAACAAAAAACCCAGGTTATATCTTGAACTGTAAAAATTAATTTTATTCTATATTTTGATAAAGGAAGTCCTGCAAAGGCTCATAAATTACTTTGGATCAACTTACTTCAGCGTGTTTCAGAGTCAATGGTATAAAAATAAGTTACTTGAAACTAACACTATGACTCCAGAGGGATGATTCATATGGTTGCACTTAAGCATATCCAGAAATCTTTGCTGGACTTCACAAAGGATTGAGGTAATATTTGTATTACTCTGTCTTACCAGATGTTGACCTGAAAGCACTTCCAAGAGATCCAGAAGCAAATGTCCTTGCTGTATGTCTGTATACAGGTCTGAGACAACATAAGGAGGGGTATGCTGCAAGATAAATTTCAATCTTTTGTCATTTTGAATTCAGCACACTACAAAACATCACAGATTACTCTGCTGTTAAATAATGTTTAGCATCCTTTAATTTTTACATTAAGCTGCAATAAAAATCCTGCATCTAAAGAGCCACATCCTGCTTCTTCTAACTCATTATGTTTGTGTCTTATTCCCTCCTCCTTGTCATGCCTCTGTGTTTTATAAGGGTAAATTTAGGCCTCACTTTCAAGCACTCACATTTTTCAAGGAGTTCAAGGGCAAAAGAAAAAAAAAAACTTGAGAAAGGGAAAGCTAAACAAGGCAGTTGATTCATATTTTGAGATATTAATATTAAATACAAATTTAAGTACAGAGCTGCATAACTAAACCCCTTTTCATCCACACAACACCAACTTAACATGAACTCAGCAGCTTCTGCTCAAGGAAGGACCAAAACAATTTTTTTTTTTTTTTAACCTGAGCAAGTCAGAGCCCCAGCACATAATGCAGGAGCTGCTCTCTGAGAGCTTAAAGAGCTCCTCCACTACTATGAGGTTTGTCTTAATACTTACCAGTCACTCAGGTCATCTCATTAAACTCATGTTCTTGGATTGCATAATAGAGTAACACTTACCTAATCCCAGTAAAACCAATTGTAAACTCAGAAACTCGTAAAACCCTGAGACATGTGCCTCAATCCACCACAAGTTTTACCACATGAGTAAGGAAGAGTGACATCTACACACAAACCACCTCATACAAATGTCCTTGGACATGCCCCAGTACAGTGCTGTTGCACTTACTAAGCAAATGCTTCTCGGGGCTACTTTTCCCATCCAGTGCCTAAAAAAACTTGCATTAATTTTGATTGTTCCTAAAAAATTTAATCTCTAACCAGCATATCTGAATCAAAAAGGCAAAAGGCATTTGCTAAAGGTCTTTGCTAAAGAATCCCCATTTACCTTTGCCAATATTGAATTTATCCAACTAGTGAAGGTTTTCTTCTGTGTGAATTCTCGCTGGACTGGGAAATAAAAACAAAAAAGAAAACAAAGTTAATGGAAAAAATGATCAGGTTTTATTATTCTTTCTCAAAAAGACACATGGCATCCACCTCAAACCTAGGGGCTGTTCTTCCAGATATTAAGTTACTACTTAATATCAGTTTTTCTCAACTCTTGCTTTATAGCTGGAATTTTCTTGCTTGCTGAGTGGGTACTGCAAAGACCTCTACAACCATCAAGCACAACCTACAGGATACAGAGAATAACTAATGAAGGTTTTCTCAGAAGATCAGCAAATACAAAGAGCAGTGTGAACACATAATTCTACAGAGAAATATGCCTGCAATAGCTCTGCCTGTTCCTAAATGTTCCCTCAAGGACTCAGGGCAATCATCAGTACAGAATACATCTTGGAATTTGGGAAAAGCCAAAATCCATCAAATTGGATGCAGGCTGGAGTTAGGTGATCAATGCACACCTGTAGGTGAAGCCACACAATGAGAAATCTTTGTTAACTGAAAGGCTGGAGAGAGTTATGAGGCTGTCATGTGGAAATACAGGCTTCACCAGCATCCCTTCCACTGCTGGGCCCTCCCCAGGGTGTACAAATTATTAATACAGCCAAAAACGAGCACACAGGATGTTAATACAGGCAAGAGGAAGACAGAAGTGCTTGAACTTGAGCTGCAGCAAAAACCAGTGAAATGGGACTCAAAGCAGTGACACAGAGATGCAGCTCTGCACCCAGGGCCCCCACAGTGCCACACAGTGAGCAGCCACCAACCAGCAGCTGTGCAGGGAGACAGGGAGCTGGATAAAAACCAGAGTATTGGAACAGTTTCTCACACCTGCCTGTGGGCAGCAGAGATGGAGAGAAGTCCAGTTCCCCCAGAAGGTGAAGCAGTGGGTGAGCAGCAGCCTCAGACCAGAGCAGCTCCCCAGGCCCAGACCTGTCAGGGCCATTCATTACCCGATTTCCCAGCTAATGCTCCCTCCCAAAAAACCACTCAATTTCCAAAACACACCCCAAAACCCACACATCTCTAGGGGCTGGAAGGCTGAACACAGGTCTCAGGTGACAAGGAAAGGTGCTGGCCCCTGAGATGGAGTCACATCTGCCACCAGCAGCCATTCCAAAGCCTCATGAGAGCCAGCCTGAACACAAACTCCTTTTTATCTCCTTTTCCAGAGCAGCCTTGACTGCAAGCATTGGGGCTGGCTTCCCAGAAAAGGCCTGTGTGGAGAAACAAATCTGGGAGACAAGGTGGGAACAGACCATCTCTTCTGCCTCTGAAAGCATGTTCTTGCTCAAAAGATTAATTGAAGGCAAGCTTGATATTTTAAGGCAAGTGCAAGACTTCTCAGCAATAGATAAGTATGTTTTGGTAGGCTGGATAGGATGAAGGATACCAAAAATACCAAGCCCTTGGCAGAAAAAAAAAAAAAAAAAAAAAAAAAAAAAAAAAAAAAAAAAAAAAAAAAAAAAAAAAAAAAAAAAAAAAAAAACTGTTCTGCCTACGGAAGTGAAAATGCCACTCACAAGAAGATGTCCCACACTTTACTACACTCTGGGAAAATTTGCAACCACAAACCCCAGTTGTGGGGTCTTTTCATGATCCAAGACAAACCAAAGGAGTTCCTGTGGAGCTTCATCAGCTCATGAAACACAGAAATTCACTCAGGCTCCTGCTCCTCCCCCTACACTCACTGGTTGCCTCACTGGGCGGGTGAGCAGCCACAAAAACATTCATGTTACCTGTGCTGAGCCCTGCTTTGTATCCTGTAGCAAAGGCATCTTTCAACAGTCCTCCACTAATCTGCATCACCACCCTGTCAGAGCATGAAGCAGGAGGTTTCCCCTCCTTGCTGGATTATTTCAGGATTCTTTCTAAGCATCACAAAGATTGCCCTCAGACATTAAGATAAGGGCAATCTTGAAGGACAAAAACGACACTGCAAAACTGGGGGTTTTTTTGAAAACAGAAAATTAAGTGCACACATGGCACACAGACCAAACAATGCTGCAATGCTCACAGGGAGGACAAAAATAGCATGGAGATACTGGCTTCATGTTAGCACAGGAGCCAACCACACCCTTCGGCTGAACACCACACGGGAGCCATTCCAATTACCCAACGAGCAATTATTGAGTCGCTGCGCTCAATTTTATCAGGGAGGCAAGGCTGGCATTACTAGCATTTGAAAAGGGATAGAGAGCAAATATTGACTACTCTGCCTGACGCCAGTGACTCCTGCAGCTGCAGCTCTTGCCAGACACACACACTACTGCATTTGGGGTTGGTTACAGATGGTTAGGATGAGACACTTGGCCTTCTTTTGGTTGACATCCATATTAAAATGCTTCATTATGCAATAGGCGCCAGATACTGCAAAATACTGTGTTGATTCACGTGGGCAGCTCTCAGGCAAATGTCTCACCTGGTGAAAGTACAAGGTGGTTATTCCACTGCACACAGGTAAGAGCACCTTAAACCCTCCACAAGCTGCCTAACACAACCCACCGGGCTGCCTTCCAAGCAGCTGCTGCCTCCACTGCAATGTGCCTTTTTTCCTACCCAAACAAATAGTAATAATAGAATCTCCTCCCAGATTAACAACAGAACTCCATGCCTGCCAGTATTCCCCCAGTTTGTAGTGCAGCAGTCAGGGTTTCCACACCACACACACTCAGTGCAGATGTGCTCCTGGCACCATAGCAGGCAGTTGTATTGCAATTTTCAGGCTGAGTGTGTTTTTCCTCCCAGGGAATCCTCCAATGCTGCTGCTCAGAGGCACTAATGATTTAATCAAGCTCTCCAATTCTTATCTCTATCACGTGGTTAATTAATACAGATTTTTATTTTTATGAGGGTGAATGGATTCTTTGTCAGGTTTTTTTGTAGGACTCTAACTGACCTTTGTTTTCTCTTGCCCTAGTTTTCAAAATGTCACTGACCTAGAATAAAAAAGCTATAAAAACCCCAAACCTTGATCATTCCCTTTACTTTGGGTCAAAACTCACTAAGCTAAAAAAAAGTGGATCTGAGAGAACAGAATAAGAACCTGGTAATCTGAAAATATACAAAATCTATCACATTTTACCCTGTGTTAACAACTCTTTAGGGAGGAATAACACATACAAGCAATGTGTCACGTAGGATAGCCAAAAATCAATACACACTGCTGGACAATGACTGTTTCATTCAGTAATGAGCCACCAACAAGTGCTACAAACCAGGCTGATCATTAGGAGCACAGGGACACGGCAGGGACCACGTGAGTGCTGAACTCTCCCAGGAGGGAGAGCAGAGCAGCAGCACTGCCAGCCACTGTTTCACTCTCAGCCTTCCTTAAACTGTGATGCAGAAGAAGCAAGACTTAAAATTTGTCTGCTCTCCTCTTCTGCCTTTCATGCTTCCCTTCCTGAGGTGGGGAATGGCAGCTCCAAGGAAAGCACCATCTCCTCCTTCAGCAGGGATCTGAGGGAAGTAAATCATGGCAGAACAGATGTAGCCTGTCCATCTACACTCATCAAACACTGTCACCAAACAGCAAACAGGATTTCTTCTATCACAACGACTTGTGTATCACTGCCAGTGAACAATTTACAACTGTATGGCTTCTTTAAAAAAATAAAAATTAAGCAATCACTTTAATGAGCACAAGCCTGTCATGTTCTCATCTCTGTTTCACTAGGAGGAATTACCTCTTGTGTGTGATATTTTTATATCTTCCTTTCACCACTGGGGTCAGCTGAGGCTACATCTACAGCAGTGTGCAGGGAGCTCATCAGGAACAGATCAAGAGAGCTGCTGTTCACAACACAGTGTATGCACCATGTGTGCAGGGACAAAGGTTGTGTTGGGCTAACTCCAGCCCCAATGCCCATGGACAGCCACAGCACCTTCCTTATTTCAGTTTCATTCAAAATAACCGTTTCCACACTCCCTTGACAGCGCAGCAAAAGGAACCAAAGGATGGGAAGCAGGGATAGCCAGGAGGGCTCCTTCAAGACAGCACTGCTGGTATGAACTAATACACCAAGTAAGTACATTCTTTAAATGACTGGAATGTTTAGAAGAACAATTAAGTACTTGCCAGCCCAGGGAGAGAGTGAGCAATTAACCCCCAAGCCCTTTGTATAGTCCCTTCCCTTCCACCCAGAAACAGCTTCTGCAGACAGGAAAGCACGGAAAAGAGTTATTTCCAGCATTTATGTTCAGCAACATGGTGTTAAGCAATTAAACACACAATTTTTTGTCAAGATTGAGAAGTTTACCCAAAACCCAATGAAGATGAGGAAAATACCTCTACAGACAGGAACAGGCCTTTTCAAATCCAAGTATTACATAATTATTAACTAAATCACTACCACCACATCAGTGAAGCAAGTGGAAACTTTCTGCACTACTCCTTTCAACCTCCTTTTCCTTTTGAAAGCCAATTGTCCAGTTTACCACAAGTGCTGCTAACTCAGGAAGTGTGTTCACACCAAGCTTTGCCCTCCTGGCTTTCTTAAACCCTTTTGCTGTCCTCGTTGTCAGACTGCTGGAGCAGCCCTGCTCTGAATCACCACTGTCTTTTCTGCCACCACAAGGTGATGTTTAGTACTCAGGGACATGTTCAGGTTGAGAATGAATTCTTAAAAGGTACCAAGTAACATTTAGATATCAACATATTTTAAAGATAAAAATTCAAGTGGCTGTTCTAACATTTTAAAGAAAATGAAGAGTGAAGCAGGGATCTGACTGTAGTGACCTCACAGGTGCCTCAGGAGCCATCCACTCCCTTGGTATTTTAATTCCAGTTTTTAACCAGATAATGCCTTTAAAAAAATTGAAATTTACCTAGTAGGGAACACTTCTATGCAACTATACAATCTATTTTTTTTTATGTTAGGCGTGTGAAGCAGACAAAAATACCCATGACTGAATTTTTTCAAGGCAGTGTCATGTGTCAGTTGCCTCTCCAGTGCCATCAAGCCCTGTCACATGCCACAAAGCTGAGCAGTTACGGGAACTGCAGAGCAGCTCCTCACCCAGGCAGCATAAACCAGGAATAAATTTCTGTGCATCTCCTTCGGGAGCTTTTTGTAAAAGTCACCCTTGTAAAATTGTAATAAACATTTAATGGACTTTTTAAATCGTTCTGGTTAAAGGGAAAAAAGTGTAGCTGCCATAAGCAAGTGGCCTCAACAGATGAGATATACAACAACAAAAAAAAAAAAAGCTGGGTAAGAATTTTTTACCTGACCTTTGGATGAATTAAGAGGCTCCCCCCCAAAAAAAACCTTTACTCAGAGATAAGCACAATCTACTACAAGGTGCACAACAAAACCTATCCATACATATCCCCATATTTGCAATTTCACTTGAAGAGAAATCATTCATAAAGGATTAGACACAGCTGCATGACAGTATCATTCATTTTTATCACTAAACTGTCTTCATAAACAGTTCTCTTCAAAAACTCTCTTCAGCTTTAGCAACCACATTCCTATATTATCATCCTTTGGGTTGCAGTAAAAAACAGTAACACACACACAGATAAATAAGTGGAGCCAAAAAATTTAGACCCCTGCAGTTAATTAACCAGTGAAAGAGTAAGGACATGTCCCAAACTCCAAGAGCTAAAACACACTCTCTTGTGTTTGAATTAGCTCATCAAGCATGAAAAGAAAAGGGAAAACGGCTCTGAACAGGCTTGGTGGGAAGCACCACACACGGGGTCTGCTTGCTAGCCCAGGGAAGACAGGGGAAGGATTTGTGCAAGGGACAAAAAACCGAGGTTGAATCCTCACACAGGTAAAGAGATTTATTTTTCCAAAAGCAAAAAATAATCTGTTCCAGAGTGCCACAAACCCTGCAGAGTTCCTGCTTGCAGCCACCCATCCGCGAGCAGCCGCGCATTGCCCTCGCTGCAATCCCGCACTCCTGCAAAGCATGGCTCCATCTCCAACAGCTCCCTAAGCACTGCCAGGAAGCCCTTCTCTTACCAAGCAGGTGACATGCCTCCTCATCTCAAGTAGCCAAAGGCGAATTTGGGTGTTGACTGTGCTTCCTCAATTCACAGAAACACGAGCAGCAGGCTGGACCCCTCTCTGGGCCAGCCCATGATGCAGTGATGGGAGGGAAAGACAGGAGGAGGAGACATAGGGCAAGGATCCTGCTTTATTCCTCCCATGCTCACTGCCAGCCAAGCCCTGAGCTCCTGCCTTCCCCATCTACACCAAGAGGGACTTTAGGTTTCAATGATGGCCAGTGGTGCAACGAAGCATCTCCCTGTCAAGCATCCTCTGCTCACCAAAATGTTTGCAGATTGCCTGGCAGGAGAAACCCTTCCCTTAAGTATTCCCCTGCTGGATATAGCAATAACAGGTCCAGCTCCAGGCTTTACACCTGCACTTTTCCACGGCTGTGCAAGGACACAAAGCAATCCTGCAGCTGCTGTAAGTTATGCTGCATCAGAAAACTGCAAAGAAGCAGAGAGGTGCTGAAGGAAAGGGCCCAGATAATGTTGACCTTAATCTGATTAAATTCTATTATAACATCTGGGACAGAGGGAAGGGAAAAAAGAAAATAAAAGAAGCCTGCCAGTTCCTGACATCATGCATTTTCATAGCAATTTCCATTTTCTTGGCAGGGAGGGAAGGGGTAACTATTACTCTCATCTGGATATCAGCATGAAAACTGGTAAAGGTTAAAGAGCAATACATAAATCTGAAAAAATCCATATAATAAGGGTTTATATTCTTGCAGCTTTTTACTTCAGCCTCGTGATTTTGAGACTACCTTTACCATTTGAAAATGCCTAGAGATGGGGGCATTAAAAAACATACTGCTTTCATTTCTTCACCTATTTTCTTCATATTTTTCAAGCTTCATTAAGTCTCCCTAAAGTAATTAACTGACAAGAAAGATGCACTGAGAAGAAAGTTACATTATTACCTATTTTCCAGTGGCATCTTCTAGGCCAAACACTATCAAGGAAAGTGTTCACCCTTGAACACTTTTCTAACTAAAAACCCACCAACAAGCTTTTACACTATTAACCAACTAGCCACAAATTAACAGGAATTCCATACTAATTAGAACTACTAAGTAGTAAACTCTGCACTAATTACTTAAAGGAGATTGTTCTTTCACTCTTTTCCTTCTTTTTCTTCCCAAAATGCTGCCCTCGCAGAAGACTGTAACTTAAATAGCAGTGAAACATACCTAAAATAACATACTTAAACATGGGTAGGGAAGGAAAAAAAAATAAAGCTAATGATTTTGTTACATTTTTTTAGGCATAAACTTCACAAAGTTATATGACCAAACCAACTGACATGTTAAGTCGATCTTGCCCTAATTAACCAGACTAGACAAGTGCTCTATCCCCATGGGATGGATGCCATTCAGGAATAATGGGAGGCTGGATCACAAAGAATTAAAAAGTAGATTAAAATATATCTAGAGTACATCCAGACTAGATCTCACTCCTGCTTTCTTCCTTTATGCACATCACCCGTTATGCTGTGTATTATACAATGCTGGGCATATTCTTTGAAGCTATATCCCAACAATATGAAAAAGGAGATCATAATTCATTATGATTTTACATTCATCTGCAGTCACACCAAATGTAAGCTGCATTTCTGATAGTTATAAGCAGCTACTCCTTGAATATGAAATTTCTCTAACACTTCCCTAGGTGGACCTGAAGAGTTAAAGCAATCAATGTCACCAGCGGCTTCACAAATCTTATCTCAAGATTCCTATTAATGGAAAAACCTGTTTCCTTGAGTGACCCTATTCTTCTTATTTGACCTTTGCTACCACAGATCTGTGAGCAGAGCTGCTAATGGTCCCTATATGTCATGTCAGGGAGCGTGTCTTTGGTGTTTCCTCACAGCTGTATTGCCATTTGCTTGTTTGACCCTGAGCAGACGCTGCAGTGCCACAGCTCCATACACAAAATGTGTCAGTACCATTTGTTGTGGCTTCAATCATTACAAAAAATTGGTCATGTCACTTCTAAGGGATGTCTCTGAATGTTTTACAACAGCCAGGCAGAGGAAGCTTGGGCACAAGATTTACAGTGTGTTCATTTTAACATAATGTAAGAGGTCCATTTCTTACAGCAAAGAAATACATTTCAATTTTGCTAAGCAGGGCTCCTTCAATGAGATATTGACCAAAAAACTTTATTCAACACAAACACCAACCTGACTTTTCAGGAAAAAAAAAAAAAAAAAAAAAAGAATTTGAAAGTACAACCCTGTCCTAAAAATGGCATCTAACTTCAAATCTGCCTTCAAGCTAGAGAGTGTTTTCCAAATCTGTTTCACAACAGCAGCCATCTCAGCCTTTCTACCCAAGACTGAGTTTGACTGGCACAACAAATGTGTGTCTGACAAGCTGTGCTTGGTGCAAAAGTCAGACTAGCTCCTGTCTGCTACAAGCTTTTGCTTGTTCTCCTGAAAATGCAAAACTGAAGCAAAACTGAAGAAAATTCACCATTAAAGAGGCTTGGCTTTAGACCACTATTAACACTCACTCATCAAAACACATGACTTCAACGACAGTATTAGTGCAAAGATGGATCACAGAAGTGACTTGACAGAATATTCTTTTGCACCATCTGTTTTCAACATATTTGCTCTCAACCAAGCACCGTAGAAATTTCATTGCAAGGAAGTTAAAAGGAAATAGCTCTGTGGAAACAGGAGTCAGCCCATCCATTCTAGGATAACTAGGCTCTAAACACACCAAAACCCAGCTTTTCAGCAGGGCTAGTCCTGCTGCCTGGACTAGCCTTCTTGATAGCCTCCATGAATACATTCACAGCAAAGACAACCTTCACAGAAAATTCTTAGAGAAGGTAATTCAACATGTGAGTAAGGAAAACTCAAAAGTTCTGAGTGGCCAGGTTGGATGCACTCATTATCATTTAACTGTTCAGGTAGCTGCCATTAAACTGAAATAATTAAAAATCACCACTGAGTACTTCCTTAACACATGACAAGTAAGAACAAAAGACTTGACCCATAAGAAATTTGTTTAGAAGCCACAAAAATTATCCCCACTTGCAGGGAATATAGTAGATAAAAACAAATAAAATAAAATAATAGTGTAGTCAATAGCTCCATTAAGATAGCTCAATGCAACTACCTAATTGTCAGCAAATTGAAATCAGGGAAACTAATGAACTGGCCTGTTTTCATGCTGCTGGTTCTTTTGAAAACAGTTTACAGCAACATGTATTCTGAGTAACAAAGCATAAGAACTAGTGAGCACATCAGTACCAAAAAAGGCAATTGCTCTGAAAATACCACGAGAAAGTACTTCAAGAGCTTATCTGTCATTTCCCTGCTGAAGCCTCTCTCCTGAAACACAAAAACATCTGCAAAGAAGCATAGACATGAACTAACTACACTCACCATAACCCCAGTCTAAACAGGTTTCTCAGAATTCTCTTCAACTTGTACACACAGCCACAGATTTTTGACAGAAATCCAAATTAAAAAGGCATGGAAAACTTCAGTGACTTACCTTGCAGCGTTAGATGGAGATCATCTATTTCAGAGGAAGCCTGCTCCTCTGTTGATGCAGATGACTGCTGTGATGCCATATTGAACTCTATGGAGATTCTTTAATCACTTTCCAGACTGAAATTCTATTAAAAAAAAAAAAAAAAAAAAAAAAAGAAGAAAATCAGTACAGTTTAAAAACTGATGAGGTTCAATGATGATGTGGCACCAAGATACACTTTTTTTTTTGGTTTTTGTCCCTTGGTCAGCTGTTTCCTTTATACAGAATAAAGTGGCTGTTCCTACTGCTGTTCCTACCTGGTCCTTTGACTCTTTTTAACAGTGGCCAGCAGCACTCCACAATACAAACCAGGATCCCAGTGGGTCTTGCCATGAAAACTAAAGTATCAGAATTAGGAAAATTCAAACACTGTTGCTTTCTTTGAGAAAGCCAAGATGACAAAAGCTCACAGTGCCTTCTTCCAGACTGGTAGCTACCAAACCTAATTTTTTTAATCCTTGTACGTTTCAGATCTCCCATCCTGCCTGGATAATTGCTGCAGAATGGAAACAATTCAGGCAGAATCTGCAAAGATTAAGGTGAAACAAAAAAGTAGCAGTTATCATATGAGAATCAACACAACTGCCCTCTCTGTCTGGTATCTTTATTACTCCTCGACCCCCATGAAGAAGTTTCTTTTTCCAACTCCTCCATTTTGCTCTCCCTGGATACCTCCCCTATCTCTAAAGCAACTTTAGAAAACAATATGCTCTATCTTCTTTAAAAAACTACAAGTGTTTCTCATTTTGCAGTATTGTTCAATTAGCCACTGTAGGAAGAACTGGATGCTTAAGATAGAGACTTATATTTATCAAGAACCCTGAAGTTAAACAAATTCAAAAAGAAATTTAGCTGCAAATTAAATTAGGGCTCACTCTTAAACAAGCTTTGTTACCTACACAACTGTAACCTTTTCACCAGAAACACAAGGATTTCCACACCATATATTAACAACTCATCCACCAAGTATATGTCAAAATAAAGGGCGTGAGTAGATGAGTCAGGAAATACAACATTAAGGAATGCCAGAGAAATTCTTACATCCATTCCCTTGTGCACATGAATCATGAGGCAGCCTTTGTTTACTCCACTCTATACTATTTTTCCTCACTCTCTGCCTCCTTCACTGAGCAGAAAGGAGAACATGCATTCCACGAGGAGCTCTTCAATATTTTTACTTTCCTCACCCTGAACAATGTGTGTCCTTGTGCTTCATCCAAGAGCTGCTCTCAAGACAGGATTATTGAGTCCCTCACAAGATTTTCTGTGGCACTCACCACCCCTGCATCTGAACACTTCCCAAACATCAATCAATTCACATTTGCAGCACCTATGTGAGCCCAGGGGTTATTGCCCACATTTAGAATCACAGCATGATCTGGGCTGGAAGGGAACATCAGTCCAACCCCCTTGCCACAGGACATCACTTTACTGATGACAAGCAAAGGCCAGACAGAGAGAAAAAAAAAGGCAGAAAACAAGGTTCTGGATTTCCAGAGAAATAGATACTAGCTCATATGGCTGAAGCACAGATTCCAACTCTTGCAGTGACCACGCAGCACTTCTGCAAGTCACCCAACAACTTACAGCTGCAGCTCAAGGCACCAGCTTTGAGCAAGGGAAATTCTAACTGGGGCAGGTTAAGGTCAGACCTACCTGGATAATCAAAAAAAACCCATATTTTGCAAGAGTTTGGCTTGCTTAGCAAGCAAAAATAGGAGGAAAAGGACTAATTTGATCTCTGGCTGGCACAAGAACATGATATAAACAAGCCAAGCCTTGAGGTTAGGATGGAAATCATAAGGTGCCTAAATTAGCCAAGGAAGACAACAAAATGTTGGGCAGCACAAACAAGGCAGCAGCAGAGACAGAGAAGTCATTATCCCATTCTGCTCAGCACTTGTCAGGACACCTGGAATACAGGGTGCAGTTTGGGACCACACTGTACAAAATATTACGTGGACAGGTTGGAGAGAGAAGAGCACTAAGATGACCAAAAGACTGGGAGGCCTGTGTGTGGAGATGGCTGAGAAAATTTGGTTTGGTGAGCCTTGAGAAAAGAAGGCTGAGGGGAGACCTTATTACCATGTTCCAGTATTTGAAGGTCCCCCAGAGAGGATGGAAACTCACTTTTTACAAAGAGTCACATGGAAAACACAACGGGGAATGGGTACAAGTTACTGCTAGGGAGATTTTGGTTAAACACAAGAGGAAATTTTTTTATAAAACAATCACTCATTGGATTAATCTCCCCAGGGAAGTGCTGGATTCCATAACATTGGCACTGTCATGATTTGGCAGGGCAGGATGCTGTGCCATCTTGTCTGGACCATGCTTTTAGCACAGAATACTGGACAAGATGATCCTTGAGGTCCCTTCCAACCTGGAATTCTATAATAAATACTGGACTCTTATAGGAACAAGGATGGGCAATGGCTGAGCAAGAATCCAGAGCTCACAGCTATGCTGCCTATGCCCAAGGCAAGGCAATCTTTCCTGGGAAACTCCCTTCTTTTTTCTCTCAAGGTTAAACAATACAAACCCCAAGTCTGAAAACACAAAATTTCAGGTGGTCTTAATATTTTTGGGGTATGACTAAGTCTTGAATTTGGTTTCTTGATCACCACCTTGAAGATGATGACAAATGGCCCAAGTGGGAAGTATGCAAGCAAACTCCCAAACAGTGGAAACTTACATACCTGTTCAACTTCAAAGCATCTGCATTTGAGATGATGACACGGGCAGAGCCAATTTATGTTCAACTAACTTGCAAGATGCTAGAGTCACTGGCACCATAGTCCAGAGAAAAGGGAGCAGGATTTGGCATTAAAATTCCATTGCAATAACAGGAAAGTATGCAAGAGCCATGAACAACTGTGATAGACATTTCATAAACAACACAAAATATATTTTTAACCTTTCTGTGACTGTTCCTCCTCTGTCCCCAGCCTCTGCCAGCTACAGCAACAACACAGCACAGTGTCTCTTTTTATGTGCTTGCACTTCACTTCATGTGATGGGACCCCAATCTCAGTTCAGATCTCCAACCAATAAAGTAGTTAAAGCTAATAAAACTTCCAGGATTTCAAAGCAGAAAGTATATTAAGGTCTAAAGCAGGAATAAACTTTAATTGCTACTCAATTCATTAATTAAGTAGCTTAAATTACAGCACATGATCACAGAACACGTATAAGTAAAGAAACACATATGGTCTTATATTCTTTTAAAGTCAACTTATGGCTTCCTTCCCAAAAGGATGGGAAATTTTAAACTTTTTTCTTTAAACAAACTTTCTTTTTTCTTTACACAACCATTTGGTTGACACCCACTCAGCAAATCCACAGTGCAGGTTATGAAGACATACAGCTAATACCAGGTAAATTTATGCTAAAGCTTTTATGTCCCTCAAACCCTCAGTTCACCATCCAACATAGCAGATGCATTCTGCCCTGCCCCAACAGAAGACTCCACAGCTGCTTTGAAGGGGAGACACAAACACAGTCTTGGAGGACACACCTGCAAGGATTAGTCTTCTTTAAAAGGTACAAGGTACAGATTGTCTGAGAAGGGATTATACAGGGACAATATACCCGCTTTGTCCTCCTCCCTGCCCCAAATTTCATTCAAATGCAGCCTTATAAACTGTAACTGTATCATTACATCCTCTGAAGAGTCTAAAACAATCAAGCTCTGAAGAGTCTAAAACCACCAACCAGCAATGGTTTTTTCATTGGCAGTAGGAAGGATCATCTTTTTTACTTCATATTTAAGTCAGTTATTTTGTTTCATAACAACTCAATGAACTGCAGAGCTAAACCAACCCCCTCCCCTCTAAGAAATGCTGGACAACTAGGAAATATATACCCACAGTCTTGAAAAATAAATCAAATGGTTTCAAACAACACTTTGTCAGTGGGGAAGAAACAAAGATGAAGGGAATCACCTTGTCTTTCCCTCTCTCTGGAGAGTCTAGCATTAATGAAGGAAAGCATTGACTGCTTACACCTTGGGATAGCCTGTGAAGTACAAGAGTCGAAGAGGCAGCTCCAGGCACACTGGGATATTACTTCAAATGGATTCATTTCCCGTGGATTAATTTATGTGAATTGCACCAGAGCTGTCCTGCAAGCTTAACTTTTCTTCAACACAAGGTAAGTCATACAAGAAAGGTGCCATTAGCAATGTCCTCCTGGAAAAGAAATCTTTCCATGCTGTTCACCAAAGGGGCAAATTCTTGGCCACCTGGGCTCAATCCACAGCTCAAATGGTTAAACCATCAACAAAAGCTTTCACTGTGATGAGGGCACTCCTAAGACTCAAACTCTTCTTTCTGTACCTCTCCAGCTATTTCCACAATGTTCCAAAAGCATTGGTAGAAATTGTTTCAGCACAGTTGTATTACATTATTTCTACTGTTTTTTCCCTTCCTCTACCAAATTTAGCTGATATTAGCCAGCAGACTGCAGAAAATCCTGGGCATTAATATACACACATAGGCATACTGATAAGAGAGAAAGCTAATAGCAAGTAGCAGACTGCAAATCTCAAGGAACTAACCTGAAAATAATCATACCCTGGCTTTACATTCCATTATCATAAGAATAGACAACACTGATTTAAATACCTTGTCTCCAGTGAGGCTTAAGTCCTAATGAGACCTAAGAGATGCTCTTCTTAAGCAGGGTCTTTATAAGGACATTCTTGTCTCAGAAGAAAGAGTGAAAAAAGTTTCAGATGGATTTAGAGGATTCATTAGAAAGGATTTCACAGCCTTAACATTAGTTCAGATGAGGGTGGTTTGCAAACCTTGGCTTTCAGCTGTTCCAAGTACCACAGATGGTGAAATTCCATCGCATGGAAAACCCAGCAGTTACACAGCATGCTCCTTATAGTTAAACCACTGCCATCTTCAAAAACAATGCATGTAACTACAGCTAAAACAGCAAATTCTATCAATTTAAAGCTACCTCTACAAAGCAGCTGCGCACAGGACTCAGGAAGCAAGGTAAGCCAGCTGGTGTGATTTCCACACTGTCCCAGGTAAGAGCGTTTTCAGTCCCAGAGTTCACAACTAACTGGTGCATGTCCCTGCACAGACGTACCCTCATGGCCTTCCCCAGGAGGCAATGTTGAAAACTCATATGCCATGAAATTAGCTTTGTTTTGCACTCCTTAAAGCTGAAGGCAGCAGATACCTTGCAAACAAGCCCAGCTAGAAGTAGCTGAATATTATAACCCACTGTTAGCAAACTCCTGCTTCATTGGGTTTGCCTTTGGAGATCCATGCCCCATATTTTCCCAATTATATTGGCTACATGCTTTCCACTGGTGTTGCAATAGGAATTACAGACATCTTTCCATGGCATCTCCAACTGCTTGTTTTAACTTTTCCTCCTTTGAAGTGCCACTGATTATTTATGACCCACTCAGGGACTCAAAGACCTGCCCTCCACAGAGGCCTCTCCATGTAAACTGAAGTCTGTTCCTAGCAACAGATTATTATTACTCATGCACTGAGCAGAGCCAACATCATGAACAGAAACAGCAGATTTTTATCTTTGGTGAACCAATCCAAAGGAAGTAGAGCTCCACAATGCTGACCAACTGAAGACCCTTTCCTTTTTGGCTATTTAAAAAGATCTCTGTTTATTTTAGATTCAGAAAGAAGAAGCAACATTCAGAGGTGCAAGTCTTGAGCCTTGCAAAGTGCTTCTGAGCCACCTTTTTTTCGTAAGCTGTCTTTCTGTAAGCTGGACAGAGCCTCCCTAAAGGCAAATTGTTGGCATCCAAATCATGACCCCATGACCTAAATAATTATCACAGGAAACCCCACATCAAGTTGGTTTGGTTTTCTCCCTTTTATAATATTTTCTTTTCCCAGCAGTTCTGATGTACTAACGCCTCTGTTAAGCCTAAGAGGTTCACAAAGCACTTCAGTTTAATGGTCCTGCTTTCTCCTCAAGGCTTCACTTACAATGCTTTCACCATGTTTTCACTCAGTGGTGGGGAAAAAAGGTCCGTTTAAAAGATGCATTTTCCATCATCTTTGCATTTAAAGATCCTGTTTTTTCTTCTTCTTTTAAGATCCTACTCCAAACTGAAGTTCATCCCTTCCACCCTTAAAACACTTGCTAACATTGCTCTTCTGGGCCATCTCAGATCGTAGCACGCTCCCAGCTGGAATGTGATCACACATTCTGATGTGCTGATCCCCCTCTCTTCAAAGCTAGATGCTCAGGAGGCAAAAATCAGGACAGCATCATTGACAGATCTACCTTGACTACTCCTCTTGAGGAACTGACAACTCCTCTACGTCTGGCAGAAAAAAATTAATTGTCATCATCCAGTATGCAATAATGACATATTCTCTGTGCTTCCCTGGAGGAAGAAAAGTGCTTCCATTAGGTTTCCATCCCTTTGAAGGTGATACAGAAAAGAGGCTATAGCCTCCTGATCCTACATAACACCCAACAGCAGTCAGATGGGTATCAGCCAGTCTTTTAATAAGTGGTATTAGTGCATGTGGCATCAGACAGACTCTGCATTGCCTGGGAAGAAGTTAAAATAAGCCTGGCCTTGGGTACTCCTATGCTATCAGTAGCTGGAGATGGAAGAATTGGAAAAAGAAAAGCTTGGAAAAGACTGAAGAACTTTGCTCAGGTAGAACCAAGCCAAGAAAGCATTAGATAGATCTGCAAGACACCAAGCCTAAAGAACATAAGATCTTCAGCAGATTCAGAGCTGGACATGAAGCTGCACCCCAGTGCCACAGAAATTGTCTTGTCTCATGTGACCTGATGCTCTGGAACCAAGTGGACAAGTAAGGACTCCTCCAAAGAAGAAGAGCTGCAAGACCAAGGCAGCTCTTGTGAGTTTATTTATGACAAGCAGCAGCAGTACATTTTTGTTATCCAGGGACTTCCCAGGGATCTATTTATAGTTTTAGAAAACCAGCCAGAAGAAGCATATGAGTATACAAAAGCCACACCAGTTTTAAGGCCAGCAAATGTTGCCGGTTTGTCTTTGATTTACACATCAGTAACACTTCCTGTTACAGAGGCACAATGGATCTTCTCATTCTGTTAATCAATTTTAAAACACTGTTAGCTAAGTGTCTTTCTTGACCTTTTCTCTTTTTTGTGGGGAGGTGGTAATATTTCAGTCATTCTGGTACAATTACACAGTTTGAAAACTGCACTAACTCCATGCTGATGTTAACACACACAGAGAAATGCTTTTATTAACAGAGCTAAGCCTTGTTCACACAGTCACAAAGGTTGACCCATAGAGGTGTGCGATGCAATTACTTGCCCTCAGAATAAGAGCCTATCTCACATTTATCTGTTCCCAAGTGGGAAGGCAGTGACTAAAATTGCAGAAACAATTCAGTTTTCAACTGATTTCCAAGATATTCCACATTGTTAATAAACACAAGAACTGCTCAGGACTTAAAATCACAGTTGTTAAGGTAAAAACAGAGGAGTGTTGAATGCCTTGGAGACTCGGGAGGCTGATGCCATATGCCTCGATCACCCCAGGGTCCACAGCCAAAACCACCGTGGTGACATCATGCCTCCATCAACATTGAGGGCTTGGGCAACAATTCAGTCTCCAAAACACAAACCCCATGAGCACACCCCGGCCCAAAACTACCTGTGCAATGCCCAGAAGCCTCCAATTACACCCCAAAAGCCCCGTCACTGGAACGGTGTGTTGCTGGGAGGGCAGAATGGAAAGGCTTTTCCAGAGCTCGCACTCCCCCGCCAGCCAGAGCAGCCCCAAGGCCACTTCCCGCAGATAACGGGGCTGCGGGGAAGGGTTATCACAAAAACAACACGAGAAACACGGGCTGGCTCCAGCTCCACGCTGTACCTGGGAATTGCATCCAGCGCACAAACACGACCTCCTCCTCCTACGCGTCGGGTTAACCAGGAAAGCAGGCAGCAAGACGACAATCGCTGTCATTTCACTCCCACAAGCCTTCCTCCCTTTTCCCACGGCACGCAGCCCTACCCGGCCGCTTGCCCCGGCTAGCCGGGCTCGGGCTCAGGCTGTGGCCGGGCACAGCCGGCGGTAGCCACGCCGAGCCCGGCCGCCCCCGGGAAGGGGAAAGGGCGCAGCGCGGCCGGGCAGGGCCGGCGCCGCAGACGGACCTCTGACCTTTGGCTGTGCAGTTCCCAGAGCCGCCTGACACGGCTCCGCTCGGCACAGCCCCTCCTCGGGCTGCCTGGCCCCGGGTCAGACTGCACAGTAGGAATGGGAACGGCCTGCAATCACAGAGCTTTAGCTCTCGTGCCTGATGGGAACAAGCTGGGCAACAGTGCCTATGCTAACCAAGCAAAAAGAGTTGCAACAAGTTGTTCTTATTTACAAGCGTTTCTTTCCCTCCCTTGGAATGCAACTGAAAGTCAGTGTTTTAATCCAGACTCACAGGCACGCTGGAACCACTTTGCATCGTAAAGGTATTTAAAACAGCAATTTATAACAATTACACCTGCTTGGCATTAATGGCATGATATTCATGAGGAACAGGCTCCTAGTAATATTCTGCCTTTGAAGGAATACAAATGTTTCCTTCCCACTGCCTGCCCAATTCCCTTTTTCCCCAAATAAAGGAAACAGATGGTTAACAAACACATTAGTCTGTTGAGCGAAGCTCTCCTAAGCAATAAAAGGCCAGGAGTTTCTAAATTAAATCATAACACTGTTCAGAAAGACTTTCCTGAGGAGCAGTAATCCACTCTTTCAGGAAGTTAGGAAAAGAGAAAGCCACCAGGGATAGTGGCAATCTGAATGCAGGAGCTTCCACTAAAGCAGGGACTTATTCTGACTGAACAGAATCCCTGGAAGCAGCAGAGCAATGTTTGCACAACAGACCTTGCAGACAGAGCCACTGACGGCGCCGGGAAAGAGGAGGAAAATGAACTGCACGGTGGATTTGGGAGCCAAAAGAGAAAGAGCATGTCTCAAACTAAACTCATCTACTTTGGCAATATTCCTACAAGGATCACAAACTCGTTGTGACCACTAAATATAGCAGAGAAAAGGAATCTACTGCAAGTAGCTCTCTCCAGCACTGCTCACTGTTTTACGCGGGCACAAGGAAAACACAAAAGAGATTTGTCAAGCAAACGGCAAACGAAGCTTGCCAAATTTGAAGGGCAAATTACAATTTAAATGATAGGTCCTAGCCTGGCAGATGTGAATTCATCAGCTTCTCTCTCAAGCATGTCCAATCAAGGCTACAGCAATGCAAGCTACTGGGCTTCCCCAGCACACCTCTCCTCTGACTTGGAGGGGCTGCCTCTCCAAAGAAAGAGTCTTTCATGTCCCTATAATTCTTCCAGCTGAAAATTCCCTTCAAAGTGCTAGTTCAGGGCCTTGTTTATTTGTTCTATGCCTTCTGTCCCACGTACTTCAAGGTCTGTGGGCAGAGCAGCCTTTCTACAAGCACAGCCTGCACGTTTACATGCCTGTGTTGGTTCTGCACACACGGAAGGGGCCCCTCAACAGTAGCATCTCCCACACTGACATGCAGGACCTTCTCCACTAAGAAAAGCACTTTTCTTTACCACTTAAGACAAAATATCTTTGTTTCTGCTTGTAAAGAATTAGCCGCTTTAGGGGAAAGGAAAAAAAACTTCACAAACCTAAATCTCTGATTTATAACATAGTTTCAAACATGTAGAGTAACATTCGTGTGCAGTGAAAACCCAGCCAAACACTTGTTACTCCTGCCAATCCTGATGCCAGAGAAGACAGCCAGAGGGCTCATAGACAACCCAAGAAGAACTTGGTGTTGCATTGCTATAATAAACTGTTCTTGCCATATAAAATAAAATAATAATTTTAAAAGAAATACAGTTGCAATTGCAAAGCCAAGTACCCCAGATTAAAACCAGCCCAAAATAAAGAATGCCTTACTTATATAATGCATTCCACTTCTGCACATCAGGGCGACAACAGTCTTCCCATCCAAGTCTGAATCCTGGGATGTCCAGGCTGCTTTCTCTGAGAATCAGTATCTCTTACAACACAGACAAACCAGGACAGATGCCCGTGAGCGCCGTGCATCTCCCTCACTGAAAGGCAGCAGCATTATCAACACAAAAGTTACTTACAGACAAGTCCGGTCAAGCACCAGAGGCTGGGTTGCGTAAGCAGAGCTGCTGCACCATCCTGTCCCAGGCCGGGCAGCATAGCCAGGGCCAAGCAGGTGAGGTAAGACATGAGCCAACCCCAGCCTGAGCCAACTCCAGCCCACCAAGGCGTGTCTCTGTACAGTTTTTAGGGACACACCTCTCAGAGCCACCATTCAGAATGAAACCCCAGCAGGGAGATGGCGTGTGATCATCAACACAAGCCCTTGGAACAGGATATGCTTCAATTTCCTCACAATCCACACACTTGGCTTTCAGTACAGTGAACTCCTGGACTGGCTTCTCGCAGAAATTTTGCAAGAAAAAACATGCTCAGAGTCACCTCTGAGCTTTGCAAAGGTGATGCCTTCACGCACCAACAATATCTGTAAAGCCATTCCAAGGCTACCTACAGCACCAGGAAGGCACAATTGCTCTGCAGGAACACTGCTCACACTAAATTGCACACATACCCACTTCCAGCCCCTTAGGAACTCCTGAGGTGACCTGGATATGTAATTGGAAAGAAAATCCAGACTTTTCACTTCTCTAAAACGAAGCCGGTCCTACTCTTGATTCCCTCTTACAATAACAAGCTCTGCTTTCTCCATCCCAGGGGTATTTCGTCACCAGCATTCCACCCAGTTTTGCATAAGAAACAATACTGCAAACAGTTTATCATACACTCCTTTTCTTTTTTAAAAAAAAAAAAAACAAAAAAGCCCACCAAGCAACCCTAAACCTGTCAGCCTGCAAACTGTGAAACTGCTTGTTACAGTCTGAGCAGCTGAAGAAGCAGGATGACAATGCCAGGAAATACCTGGAATTGATCTTCAAAGTTTATTTCTGGAGACTGGCTTTTCTCCCAGCTCTTATTTAATAATTTGCTCTTTCCCTCCTCCCCCCAGTCGTTCTCTCCAGGGTCAAATTGCAATCTGTTTCACCTCCTGGAATTAACCCACAAACCCCCTAAGAAGAACTTTAGGAATCAAATTCTGGATCAGACAACACCTTCTTTCTATTTCATGGCTATCATATTCTTTCTCATGTATCAAAAAAGACAGAATAGTCTGGTATTTGTCTAGAATCAGATGTACACAGGACCCATTTAACACTCAGTACCTGCCTGTGCTTCATATCTCTGCTACACAAGCAAATTTCTTCAGCACTGTCTCTCCCTCGACATTTAGCTCATTTAGCTAAAAAATGTCTGTGAATTAGTTCTCCACACTGGAGGAATTTCATCCTTAGCCTACCTGGTTTACCAGCACAGATGGGCTTTTGTTACAAGAGCTGGTGATTTCTTTTCCAGACTGCTAAAAAACACAATGGTAGCAGCAACACCTCAGGAGTGACCAGGGTGTGGCTCCCTGGATGGCTCCCTGAGGTTTGCATCTAGATATATCTATTGCACAATGTGGATGTGTCTGTTCAAAATTTCCACACATCACCCAACCACCAGGGAATAGCCACACCTGCTGTCCTGGGCCACAAGAAGAGTGAACTGTTGGACATTTACCCCAAGGTTTAGATGCTTGTGACTGAGAGAACACACACAGTCACCCTCAGCAGCCTCACGGGTGCACAATAAGTCAGCATCATGCCTGAAGTATGGATTTTTGCAAGAGAAAGGAGAGGGAAAGGAGGATGAGCCTCTGTGATTTTGCAAAAGGTTTCCAGCCAAAAGGTTTCCAGCTACTGGGTGCTGTCCACCACTGAGAGCGAGTGCCAGCCTTGCCCCCAGGGAGTGCAGCAGATTGCAAGGCAGCTGTGAGGAGCTCAGGCAGGGGAAGGAGCACACCCCTGGGAGCCCACAGTGTCCTCATTGCTTCCACCTCTCTCTGCCACTAACCTGATGTGCGACCTTGAAAACGCCACTCTGCAAATCCCCTTCGGCCTCTTATTTACAGCAGATTGTCAGGTCCAGCCTGAAGCTTGTCTGAGTCCAGGGACTGACCAGGGGTGAAGGGTGGATTTAAACTGGATATTGCTGTCTGCTCCCCAGTGTCAGGTACAGCCAAATACCTTACACTGCACCACCAACACTGAGTCTGGTGGAAATGAGGACACTCAGAGCCCTGCTAAGATGCTCTGCTGGGACATGAGACACTTTGGCTGAGATTCAGCTCCCCTGACACTAAACAGCCACAGGAGCAATACCTCTGCAAGCGCTCATTGTTTGAGCTCAGCAGAAACAATGGAGAGGAACAGGCACTTTTAGGGCAGTTTGTCCAACGTATTTTTAGATATCCAACTCAGTGTGGATGAATCATGCCTCAAAAGCGTGTGCTCATCTCCAGTGACTATGAAAGGAGTCTGTAGAATTGTCTCTCATGCAGATAGTTATGTTATATTGCTGGGCAAGATGAACTGTGGCCTTTTAAGATGGGGGAAAGAAAGGAAACAAAGCAGCACCCCCTCGGATTACACTGAAGAGAGAACACCCTCCAAATGCTTTGTGCTTCCCACCCCCAGAAACACCTTGTAACTAGATGATACACAACCATCTTCACCCTTGGACTTGGCTTTGCTAGAAAAAGTTAATGCAGTTATTGAACTTGAATATTTCACCATTTCATCATTGCTCATGATTCAAGAGCCTCCAAGAAGCTGGACATGCTTCTTGTGAGTCAGCTTTCATTCCTTTCCCTGCATCTTTTAGGTGGTTATTAACAACACAAACGTCTCTAAAGGAAATTGAACAGAACCCATTTCTCAAGTGTCTCTACAACCACTTCATGGATGGATGTACACAGGCTGTGTATCACAGACCAAGGGGTGTCCACTGTATTCCTTCCCTTCTCTTCTTAACCCCTTTCCTCCACCATTCACCAACTCCTGGTCTTTTTCCTGGCAACCAACAGGCCAGAAAATTCAGAAAGTAGAACTTTTTCCTGCAAACCCCACATTTCTGCCTCCTCCCTACACTTCCATGAAAGTAATTATAAGTGCTTTGTTCTCCATCTTATTTGTCATTTCCTTTGACAGAACTTGCAGCCCAAGTCTTAACGTTCAGACAACTAATGCCATTTTTTTCTCTTCTTCCTCATCCCTGGTCACAAACAGTATTGCTTGCACCAGGGTAAGCAGTTCCTTAAAAACCTCTTGAGCCAATCTGTGCAGCTGCATTGTGCAGGGAGTTATCAGCAGGCTGCAGGAAGGTTAGAAAGCAAACATGCCTCCCTACGAGACCAAAGTTATGCCTGGAGTCAAAGCTCTGTGCCATTTCCCCTCTGTGGGGAGATAACAGCCTGTTCTACACCAGCTCTTTCCTTCACACAGCATTCTGCTGGGCTAAACAGAAGTTTTAGCCCCACTCCCTCTTCTGTCCCTGTCCTGGTACCTCTGCATCTCCACAGAAGCAGACTGTTCCATCTCCTGCTGTGAGTACTGTCATTTAGGTGATCTACAGAGGTTGTCTTCTTTGTACCCTCACCAACACCAGGAGCTGTGTGTGATTCATGAAGGTGGCAGGAAGCTGGCCAGTATTCAGACACAGTATTTAGTCTTCCCATCTCCGCTCTGCAATCCTTTTGCAAAGAAAACACTCCAAACATGAGGTGTCTCTCCCCCTCAGCATTATCCCAAGCCAAAATACATTCACCCTTCATGCTCTGCAGGATGCAAGTCAGTCCAGGAAGTGTAAGGCAGTGAAATTCATGTCCTATGGGATAAAAAACTCTGTATTTTATGATTCACAGTCCAGTAGCTATACATTCTTACTGCAGGTATAAACAGCTCCTCCTGCAGGAACTGCATGTTGGCACAGAGAGAGGGGTGAACATTGCCTGTCCCTCAACATAGATAACACTTGTACTCCCATACATTTACATTCCTGACCAATTCATCCACACCAGCTGAAGTAAAAAACTCCCTCTAACCCAAGTCAGGTCTTGATCCCTCCCCTAGAGAGCAAAAATAGCAAAATCAGATCAACCTGCTCTGCCAGTGTCTACACGGCCACCTCTGCCTCAGTTACAGGAGTCCCCGGCCCAAACCGTCCAGGGATGAAATTCAAGCAAAAAAAGATTAGGTGAGAAGGGTATGAAATGTCACCTTCCCTTTAATCACAGCTTATGGATCCATCCCAAAGCGTTACTCATGCAGTGCTCCACACTCCACATTGCGTATAATCCCACTGCCTAATCCAACTACTTGTTCAAACAGGCACGTTGCTAGGAGTGGGGCCTTGCCATCACTGGGAGCATTCCTCCAAGACCACGTCCTCTCCCACATCTAAAAGTACCATGACAACTCAGAAAAACCTGCAGGAAAGGTAGAGCAAGCATGGTGCACACACAGCTCATCCCTACAACAGGACACAGTCCATGGCCATCCTCTCCCACATTGCCAATCATGTTGGGGAAACACTTCAGTTGTGGTAAGCAACAAATAAGCAGCTCTGCACCAACACAGAAAAAGCATCTCAGCTGGTAGACTTTTAAAACCGGTATTTATTGTGCCTCAGGAAGAAAATAAATTGGCTAAATGGGCTGAAAGGCACAGCTTCACTAGGAAGAGCTTGGACTGTCTCCTCGCATCTTTCGGCACAAACCCGGCCATTGAGAGCTCAGATCTAAAACAGAGCCCCAGTTGCTAAGAAAACAGCGCTGCAAACAGATGTCAGGAGATGATTCATGGAGTAAGGGCATATCCCTGTACTACAGATAAACCAAAATGAATGAGGCTCTTTATACCTGATCTCCCAAGCTGGGCTTCTTCACACCCACTTTGGGACTTCTTCTTTAGTTCTTTTCTATATTCAGATGTTGAGGAAACTGAGCAGAGCCAAACTCACTGTTTATGGAATAATTACTAGTAAAGGAGGTTTACAACATGCAAAATGAACTCAATAAATGGGCTAAACTGTGGCCCATTTTTCCCCTGAAACAATGCAATTTTCTCCCAAAACATGCAAACAATCTTTCCCAAAAATATATCACAAGGAGTAACATAAAACACACAGATAAAAACTGCAAAGGAACAAACAGTAACTGGTTAGGGCTTTTTTTTTTTTTTTTTTCTTACTTTCTCTTTCACTGTAAAACTTAAAATTAGCAACTAGGGAGATAAAGCATTTTCAAGTTATTAGATCATTAGCCAGCAATGCCTGCCGCTCCTTGAATCACTTCATTGTGTCTATGCTTAAAATCTTTGCCTGATAAAAAAAATAAAAAAGAGCTGGCACACTACAGGACTGGTCAAGTGCTACTGACACCAACAAAATTCTCAGTTACTTTACTGAACTTCTATCCAGATTTAACAGGAGAAAGATAAGCTCATTTCTTAGAATCTCCAGAATCATATAACATCCAGAGCTGGAAGGAACCCCAAAGGAGCATAAAAATACAGTTCCTTTGCCCCTCTTAAACAGCCATACTCAAATCTTAGCATTGTATGACATCAGCAGCACTTAAAATAGAATTTCCTGATGGTATTTGTAAGGAATTGTTTAAATAAATAAACTTTAAAACATGTTTCTATAGAAAACTCAGGTAAAAGGTAATTATCATTCATTACCATTCATTTGGAAAATGGGAAGAACAAACATTAAGTTAAACACTTCTGAATAGGTGTTTGTACATAATTTCACATTAGAGGGGCCCAAACATTGCCACTGCACACATCAGTACATGGTGACATTATTGTGGTCACTGCTGGTGTTTCACCTCCAAACTCCAACATCACTACCCATCCCTCCCCAACTCATCCCCACTGCCACCACCTGCAGATGCCAGGGCTTCCTCTCCCCTGCCACCTCCTGCTCCCTCCACACCACCCATCCTCTCTTGCTATGACAGGCTGCCTTCTGCCTCAGAAATCAATTATTTAGGCTGCCCTGATTTCAGCGTGAGGTGGCTGTGTGTGTGGATACTGTTATTGTGAGCAGAGTTAACAGCTGCCACAGCGCTCCTTCTTGGAGCTTAAAGCCACCCCAGCAGTGGCTGAAGACCATGACACAGCTAACCAGGCGCCAGCAGCCACGCATGTTCCTTCTGCAGGAATTGCATTTCACACAAAGATGTAAACAGACGTGCCCGCCAAGCTCCGGCTCGGTTCACTCGGCCAGCAGTCACAATAACGAGCCAGGACCTGCACGTGGCACTTAGGTCTTTGTCTGTCTGTCCTGCAAGGGCAGATCACCCTGGGAGCTGAGAGGGAGGAACACTCAGGAACGACAGAAAGAAGGGGAGAGGATAGGCGGGACACAGGGAAAGAGGAAAGCAGAGGCATGGGGAGGACAGTCACAGACATGACAAAGGCTGCGAGAAACTCTAAAACTTGCTCAAAGTTTTCTCTCTGTAGATTCTGAGCAACTTGAGGAGGGTGCACCTGCTCTACTTCCTGATGCCTCCAGCAGCTCGCAGGAGAAATAGAAAAGAACAACGATTCTGTTTTGGAGCTACAGAGATAGGACTGAGCCCAGGTTTAGTTCTGAAGGTGAAAGGAGGACAAAGAGCCTTCCCTTAAATCCACAAACACAGAGCATCTGACACTAAGACAGCACCGAATTACAGAAAGGGAGCCCCACTTGCGGCATCCCATGGGCTAGAATAACAGAGATCCGTAACAACTGCTCCGAGAGGAAGCAGGCGGCTACCAGGAACCCTGGAAAGATGGGAGGAAGGCAGGGAAGGCAGGAGGGAGGCTGTCAGCAAGGCGGGAAAGAGAAAGGAGCCTATGTGCAGCGGGAAGCACAGAGCGCGCAAGTCCTCAGCGGGCAGCGCTTCACCCAGGGCAGCGGCACCGGCAAAAAAAACACAGCGCAGGGAGGATGCCGGTGCCTCCTGCGGCCCTCCCAGAAAAGCAGCCGCTCCTTTATCCCGAGAACTTTGCTGGAGTAACTTTGCACCATCAGTTCCCAAACACACAACTCAAGAGACACCGACGTTCCCAGCGGTACCCACGGCTCCCCGGGGAAGCGCCGGTCACCTGCCCGCACCCCCTGCGCGCTCCCCCGCTCCCGGACAAGCCGGCCCCGGGACAAGCCGGCTCCGGCCGGAGCTCCTCCGGCAGCGCGGCCCCCGCTCGGGGAGGGCAGGGCAGGACCGCGGGGGCGGGAGCTCGCTCCAAGCCCGCTCCAAGCCCGCTCCAATCTCGCTCCCGCCACCGGCAGAGCCCGCCGCGCTCCCCGCGCACCGCCCGGCGAACTCCCGCCGCTGCCCCGCCGCGGTGCTTTCCCCTTTTCCCCGGCTTTGGCAGCGCTGGGAGGGGGTGGGGGGAGACACGTTCCGGGAGCGCGGTCTCTCCATCCGCGCCCCCCGCGCAGCGATGTCCCGCGGGGGGCGCGGGCGGTGCCGAAGGTGCAGCCGGCACCGAGGGAACAAAGGCGGCGGGGAACAAAGAGCGGCAGGTACCGGCGCGGCGGAGGGCGCGGGCAGCGGAGGGGGCGGCGGCACCGGCGGGCCGGGGCCAGGGCAGCGGCCGGGGCCGGAGC
>VZUI01098255.1:0-27198 GCA_013401135.1 Cettia cetti | reverse complement strand
GAGGGAGAGGGAGAGGGAGAGGGAGAGGGAGAGGGAGAGAGGGAGAGAGGGAGAGAGGGAGAGAGGGAGAGAGGGAGAGAGGGAGAGAGGGAGAGAGGGAGAGGGAGAGGAGCGCCAGTTGTTTCCAAAACTCCCACCTGATCTATCTGGAAGATGTTTCACACCTGGGAGGGAAACTGCTGGTGTGTGAATGGCAGTAGTTACTTAATCCCTACACCCCGGAGAACTGGAGGAGAGCATAAAGGCTGAGGCAGTTCTGCTTGTTCCTATTGCCAGCCCGTTTTAGCAGCCCAGCACCATTTCCTCCTTACCTTGCCCCTCTCTCCACTCTCTCACCCCCAATTTAAACTGGAAACCAGTCAAATGTTTTCCTTAGGCCTGCAAGTCTAATTCTTTGTAGACTTGAGTTGTTGGTTTCTACTGGAGTTTTTTTCAAATGAAAATGCCTAGTTATGTGTGACATATGGATTTTATAAAGGTGGCTATGTATTAAAGGTAAAACAGAAAAGGAAAGAATGAAGTTTATTATTTTACACAGTGGAGTAGACACCTCATATGGCTAATTCTTGAGTTAAATGAGTTTTCCAAGAAAATGTTTAGTCTTTCATTGAACAATTATTTTAAATACTTTGCCACCAAGAAGTAAGGCACTGTAAGTTTTATGAACATTTTTTTTTCCTTTCACGGAAACATTTGCTTGACTGATCCCTTATAGTTCCAGAAACAAATATGAGTGCATTTGCTTAAAATAACAAAACCACACACAATACTTAACTCATTAGGATGATTTACTGGTGGTTCAGTGTTTCTTTTGGCTGAGTGCTCTGGATGAAATCCCGTGTACACAGTCTTGTATTTTACGCTAATACTTTTACTTCAGGTTAGACAGTAATCTCTGTCAGGCACTGTGCCCCAAGTACAGTATTAAAAGCTATCTGCTGGTGGAATGTCTCTGTCAAAAGGGCATGTGCAAAATAGATTCTAAAAATTAAACTTGTTTAATGCATTACACTTCATGGGTGTTAGAGCGGAGAATTAACTGAGATAGTAAACCCATACTCCCCACCACTTAAATGATAAACACAGTCACTGAGCAAGGGATATATTTGTAACTATGAGACAAAAAATTGCCTCAGTTGTAGAAAAGCTGTCTCAAACTGTCCTCTTACCTTTTCATGCCTGACACATGTAGAAATTAAACCTTTTAAGTTGTAAATTTAATTAAAAGAAACCTCATAAAATATATTAATACAATCTCTAGGAGTACTCCTCTGTACAAAACTTTTATTGGCTTCCCTTTTTATATGCCAGAATAATCCTTTGCAAAATTTCTCCTTAAATATATTTAATTTGTATCTCTCTGGCTGGTGACACTCACACTTAACATCCCTGCAGTATGGAGGCAGCTGCTCTACCCTACACCCTGCATTTCAAGTGCGTGGCACAAGCTTTTCCAGCTGAAACTTGCCAAATGCTGTCCTGTGACCCCCACAATCCACTGCCTGCTGCTCATGACCATTTAGGTACCAAAAAGTTACTTTGAGGAAGAGTGACAGAATCCTGACCTAAAGAAGACCATGTATTTACAGGCACCATTCTGCCATCCTTCCACAGGTTTTTAATGTTTCTAGTTTCCTTCTGGCTTAATTAGAGCTGCAGGGGAGCTTCTAATTTTTCTGGTCACACTTTATTATCTTCTGATTACTAACCATTAGTCTTCAACTTTCTCTAGGGCTTGGGTTTTTGGATTTATTTTTTTTTTCTGGGGGGGAGGTGTGCTTTAGTGTTTCTTTGCTTTTTTAATTTTTTTTTTTTTAATGGCAGGGAATGAGATACATGTTGAAAATCAATTTCCTCTTGTCAAAGTAATTGCTAGCTGGGGATGATAATTTCTTTGTTCGGAGCAGATACAGAACTATTGTCTTGGCCTCCTAAATTGGTACGCCATACCCCATGCTGTCTGCAAGCATCAGTGTGGAGCCATGCACAGTAGATGCTGAATATCCGATATAACGGTGGTGTCCCCGCCTAACAAAAACTAACTCCTTCTCCTTTTTTTTTTTTTAATGGAAGAGAAATAATGAGACAACCGCACAGCATTTTAGTCCACATTTCTCTATTTCCTTCTCATAAAAGGTCTCAAAGAAATGCAAAGCACCATTGAAGAGTTCAAAGACATACCTCAGAATGTGACTGCACATTCAAGGCACACTGACATATTCAAGACTGGATAGCTCTATTGGAGGGGGGAAAAAAAGGGAAAGAAAGAGAGAGAGAGAGAGAGAAAAGAAAGAAAAAGGCTCAGCATACAAAACACAATACACAATATCTACTTCTACTGTGTGAAACTCACTGCATTCATTTTGCTCACTGAGCAAACTAGGTCCCAGAGTATAACACACACAATAAATCGAGCTTTTTTTTTCCATAGGAGCTGATTTCAAGAGAAGCTAAAAATTATCCAGTGTAAATGATGCAGAGGCTGATGCAGCTGAATTTATAAATTAGGTTGAAAAGTTTGACATGCTGAATTAGATTATACTATATAATGCATCACTAAGTAATTGATATGTACATTACGTGCAAAGAAAGCCCCGCTAACTCATGTGTAACTTTCTTTTTTTTCCCACATTATTGTGTAACTTGGCCATTGGCTCATTGTTAGTTGAACAAATTTTCAAAAGGAGATTTAGTCCCTTACGAGCTGAATAAAAACTTTGTTACAGTCTGGTATTCTAAAAATAGAATACAGGATAAAGATACATTTATTTAAAAGTAGAAGATATATAGGAACACATCAGAGCATTTAAAGCCTTTTTTATGGCCTTTTTTTCTATTTTTAGGGAAGTTTTCCTTACATTTGCTCAAAAAATGTAAAAGTCCAGATGAAAGATGTACAGTACCAGCACCAACAGGAGAAGTCATCAAAAATTTAAGGGAATGGGGAATGTACCATTTCCTCAGTTAAAACCAAACAATGTAACCCAGATTTCTGTCTTCTGGAAGTATACTAGAATTTTTTTTTTTTTTAAATCATACCAGAAAGAAATTTCAGTTTGATACTGGCTGTCCAGTATATTTACAGTCTTCTACTGATGATCTGCATATATTTCAAGAAGATGAGAGCATTTCCCTCTGCAATTACTAGCATATCTGCTCTGATCCAATGCTGATTGCAGCACAGGGCCTTAAATCTCTGTAATCTGTCTGAAATGTTATTAAATATTAGATTTCACTGTGATTTGTTTTCTTATCACTTTACTTGTAACTTTACTGCCATTCACCGCCAAGAGACCTTGAACAGGAGGCTTTAATCTCAATTTGTTATACTAAAATGCAAAATTAAAGAAGAATGAAAAAAGTTGAATATTACCAAGCAATGTAATTGATAACACTGTGTCAGCTTTGAGTTTTAATATTATAAACTGAATTTTATGATACTCTACCCTAACAGTGACATATTTAACATTTTAAGACTGGATATAATAATTTTATGGGACAAAATGGGTATTGTTAGAAGGTTATACAGTAGTACTTTATCAAGTCCTTCTATATTAAATACCAAAACACTATGATAAAATAATAGTAAGTCTCACTTCTCCTTGGAGAAGAAAATCTGTCTTTAATGTCTCATCTCTGGTTCAAGACCTCCTGGAGGTCTCTGGTCAGGAAGCAGTGCAGTGCAGTAAGAGCCACCAAAGCTCTGTGCACAGGGCTATGGACAGACAGCACTTAGAGAGTTCTGGCAGTTTTCATTTGAAAATGCAAAGCAGGGACATTTTTATAAAAAAAAAAAAAAAAAAAAAAAAAAAGAAAAAGGTAAAAATACAAACCTGTGTTTCAAGTGAGCTACCTTGCCAGAATGTGGCAGGATATCATCATTTGTAACATTGGTACACATCTGTCATGGTAAAGAAAGGCAATTTTCTAGACTGGGAAAAGGGAATAATTCCCTCTTGCCTCCTGCCAGGAGTATAAAATTCCAACAATATCCAAATGCAAAATAAAACTGAAAAAAACACCAAAACATATTGGTAGAAATATTAGATGTTATGACTGCAGTATGGCAGCAGTTCTGGAGATGAAGTATAATATGTGAGGGTACATATGTACAAAGAGGGAGGATAGCACAGGACTTTCAACCATGGAAATACCCAGATCAGGATACTAACCCAACAGTTCCATTCTGCTTTGTCTGTCTGAATCACTCAAGCAATGTTCCTCCTTAACAGTCTATCCTTAAAGTGCATATAATAAAATGAGGCCACTGAGACTCATACACGGCTGGCTCTCTCCACTGATTTTAATTCACTAACTAGAAATGCTGCACAAGGTCAGTTTTTTGTGGAAAAATCTCTATCAGCAGAGGCTGACATTGACCCTTCTTTCAGAAGAAAATGATAGGATTTGAAATTGGGGTTTTGTATAGATTGGGGAAAGTGTCCACAGAAAAGAATGGAAACAGGTTATATACAGAGACGTATAAAGGTTTTGAAGAGCTATGCCGTGCTTTTGTTACTTATACAGGGCTCTTTCGTGATCCACAAAGATCAGAACTGTCAAATAAAAGAGGTTTGGGGGAGTTTTCAAGAGGAAGGAGGGAAGGAAGGAAGGAAGGAGGGAAGGAGGGAAGGAAGGAAGGAAGGAGGGAAGGAGGGAAGGAAGGAAGGAAGGCAGGCAAGGCAAGGCAAGGCAAGGCAAGGCAAGGCAAGGCAAGGCAAGGCAAGGCAAGGCAAGGCAAGGCTGGCTTATACTGTGGGTATCACTAAATATGAAAAAATCTAGCTACATTTGATGTTCATGAATGGGTTAATGTTAGAGTTGGCTGCTCTAGACAGTTCTGTCCAACAAGCTCAGGTGTCCCTGATGTAGAGCCCCAAGCATAACACATTATTGCTTATATTTGTCATCTCTTACTGTGATTGCGATTTATGGTGAGATTTAGGGAGAGAGATCTTTTCCCAATTCATCCCCACAAAATACAGGTCAGCAAAGGTCTTGTTAGATTTTCATGGTTTCTTTTCAGATTCACATCACAGATGAATATCCTAACATTTGCACTGTCTGTGTCTCTCTTCTTCTTTGTGTGCATTTACACACAAAATGAAACATTATTCATTTTAGTCCATCAGAGATATCTATTATTTTCAATCTTTTTTTTTTTTTTTAATTCCAGAGTATCAAAGGATTGGAAAATGTTAAGAGTAAAATAGAGATGGCTATCTATAGCAAGAGAAAGCCTACTAAAACCTTCAAAAATACAAAGAACAACATTTACCCAAAACAGGATCCAACTAGATTCTGCCTCCATCCATGGAATGTCCTGAAAAGAAAGGTCATGATCATCTTCCTCCTGGAAGAGGATCACAAAATAATTTCTGAGATGTTAGTTTCAAACAGACATCAATCACTCTGCCTGCAACATTATCCCAGGGCTCAGTACAGAAGAGAAACATTTATTTAAACATGCCAGCTGTGTTCAAAGTGAAAAAAAAAACTCCCCTAAAAATACTTTCAAAACAGAAATGAACATAAATTTTAAAAATAAATAAAAATCAGTCCATATTTATAAAACAATCAAAGAAATAAAACCTGTCTGATTGCACAGCAGAAGTATGTGCACTTTTTGTAGTACAAAGAAATGAAGGGAAGCTACAGCTAATTTTCTCTGAGTTTTGTTTCTTTTTTTCTCAGAAAAGGAAGACATTAAAGAAAGTAAATAAAAAGTGGGTTCAAAAACATGCAGGGAAAAGGAAACGCTCACAAGATGGTTCTCTCTAATTCCACCTTCGGAGATGTCAGCAAACATAAAAAGCTGTGCCGGCAGTGGGACAAGTTGTTACAAACATGAGGAGCCACATTTTGCACCAGGCTGAAGTCCCAGGGGAACTGTGACACCCAAGCAGGAGCAGCTGGCAGCTCCCCCAGAGCTTTTATGTGCAGAGCCAGGAGGGCAGAGCTGGCACTGGAAGGGGCTGGATTGACTGTCCTAGCATCAGGGCACTGCAGCAAAAGGAAGGGCTCTCTGTGTGCTTGCACACTGTGGGGTGCTGTTCTAAAAATGACTCTTCCTGACACGATTGCTGTGATTTGGCTCGCTGCTCTATCAGAATAAAAAAAAACAAAATAACCCTCCCCAAACCCAATAAACAAACAAACAAAGAAAATAATTTTTAAAAAATTAAAAATCAATCTTCTAGAGAAATTCTGTTTACCTTCAACCTGGAGATAAAAGCCGAAACACCCAAGAAGTCCATCCCAGAGCTGTAGCACCCCAGCAATAATTAAAGGGAACATTTTTGTTTTATGGCACAATACAGTCATGGTGTTTGGCCTTGTCAAAACAAACAAACCATATTCAGGGAAATCTTTGGCACAAAAGAGAGAAACAAATTATGGGGTAGAGGCAAACATGGCCACACCATCAGCATTCAAGACCTGAAGAAAAGAGTGGAAACTTTCAGGGTCTGAATGCGGGAGTGGAAAAGCTAATTGAGCACAAATGAAAGGATCTATTACGGCTGAAAGAATAAGTGAGAGTACAGGCAGGACAATACTCTCATTTATGATTCAAATATCCATGGATAGTGCAGTACAGCTTTAAATACAATTTACAGCCTTGATTACAAATGACTATGTGCATCAACTTGGAAGCAATGCAAAGACTGTGAGCGGGAGAAAGAGCCTGCCTTGTCAGAAAGGAAGGAGAGGGGAATAAGTGACGGCAGAGCTGGGCTGGACACTCAGAAGCAATTGGAATGTGCAGAATTATGAAATAGGGCTTTTAAAAACCTGAAGATGAACTGATTAGTGGGCAAAAAGGCTCACATTTAGAATAACCGAATTGCCCAGTGATAAGATTATAAAGGGAGATTTATGTTAGATAATCACAGTGAGATCAGGGGCAAAGGAGTATCATTCTGTCCCTGTGCCTTCCAAAAGCAAAATATAAATATATGAATGTGGTAAAAATAATAAGTACTGGAAATGAAGAGCAAGGACAGGCTCTTATTTTTATGGAAAGCAGCAGCAGCTTTTTTTCTCAGCCTGAGACCCAAAACTGACCTGAAACCTCCCAAGTTGTGAATTACTTTCTACTCAGAAACTGCCAGTATTCTCACTGCCTTTTTTTCTTTTTTCTTAAGCTATGTTATGTTTTATGAACCAAACATTACTTCTGTGAAATTTCCAAGAGCTGGAAAATTCTAAAAATCTTACCAAAAGCATAAAATTATTTGGGCTGTGTAGCAACAAAATTAGCACTGGATGGACATTGGCACTGCACCCTGAGGTGCCACAGTCTGTGTATTTTTGTATTTTTTCTATTCCACATCCATTCTGAGCACCAGCCATTGCATACCACAGCAGCTAACAAAAGTCAGGAAAATGCCATCAACCCTCCACAGGTCCCACTTTCCCAGTTTTCCAAGAGCCTGTCTGAAACCAGAAATTCACTAAAAAGCTAATAGTGGGAGTGGACCTCAATGACAAGGAGACAAGCACAAGCAGAAGCAAACAGCTGGGTGAAGGTGTGGCCTTCACACCTGCAGGAGGACATCAGTACCTGAGAACTCAGCCCTGCCACACTTTTCACTAGGATTGGCTAAACAACACAGGTATGTTTTGCATTTACATCTTCCCCTAAGTGGCCCTGAGACGTCATTTCTTCCAAGTGGAAATCACTCACTCAAAGTGATCTGTGCATCCAGGAATGTCTGTCATAATCTTAGGCAGTGCACCATATTCTCAGGAATGAAACCCAAGTTTAAAAAGCCTCCAGGCCTCGTGCAATATGCAGCAGTCCCTTGACTAAACCAAATTAAGGGGCATCTAAATGAAATTAAAGACAGCTGTACATATCTGCAACATCCCAACCCACTCCCACTGAACACTTGTCAGAATCAGTTTTCAAAATTTACAAGTAGTGAGAACAACAAAACATCAGGAATGAGCCCTCCTCTCATAACCAAAACCCACAATCTTCATAATCATGTGCATGGGAGACTGGAACTGTGTAATGAGGAGGAAGAAAATGAGAGGCTTCTGATGGCTGATTCAAGACAATGGAGCCCTCATCTCTGAGCCCAAAGAGTAACCACACGAAAGACAAACCCAAATTCTCTTCTCTTTCCCTCAACATAACCATTCAGTGCAGAGCACAATAATGCTGGGGCAACTGTGTGTATTTTTACTTCTTTTGTAAGGATTCAGGTGGCACCTTTCTTAAGTAAGGCAGTTAGCGTGAGCAGCCCTGCACAGAACCCCTTATCCACAGTTATTCATTTTTTAAGGACACCGTTTTTGAAACAAAAAGAGAATGAAACTACATGGCATGCACTCCCAGTTTCAGATTGGGAGTGGAAGAAAATAATGGCCACACACTGCTATACAATTAGGTCTGTCTTGGAAAGAAATTATACTGATGTTTTTCTAAGCAATGCCAGGTGGTTTATTCACCAAATAATGAGACACTAAATGGATCTAAAGATTCTTGGCGACTGGTAAATGCTTACCTTGGACTCCCTATTCCTTTCTTCAAGAAATAGTTTGCTTTTCCCAAGAGTTTTCTTAAGTAGCTCCTCAGCTGTGATTAAAAGTAAATAACAGTGGTCTGAAGGTTGGTTAACTTACACTTGTTTAATGATACAGCTCAGGGAACTGCAAGTGCACCTCAGATGCCTCATTGATTTAGTAAACAGCTTCAGCCATCAGAAGACCTTGTTTTTACAGTCTATAATTTCCTTCCAGAAACAAAAAAAAAAATCCCAAACTGTTGTAGTTAACTTTTCTCTACTTGATCACTGCCCAAAATCCTATTAGAAAAAAAAATTAAATCTTAGCTTCATTATTTGCAGGAGGAACAAAAACACAGATTCTTTTCCCTGACACTGCAGAAGGAGGGAACACAAGCTCTGGGAGCAGGAGGTGGCCATGTGTGGGCAGCGGCACAGCAAGGACTGGTGATGTCCACAGCCCACCACAGAGGAGCAAAGGAGTCAGGCTGTCTCCAGAGCCGAGCAAAGAAGGGAGAGACCGTGTGTCATCAGGAGCGTCTGGCACCGCATCGGCTGTGGAGCAAATCCGCGGACAAAGGAAGACTTGAGTGCACCTGACTCCAACACTTGCCCAAGCAAAAGCTAGTGGGGCAGCCAAGGACCTCAGAGCCAACATGGCAGTAACTCCCAGGGTCATCCTGTGCCCCTGGGGCCAGAGAAAGACTGGCTGAATGATCCCACTGATCACTGGGAAATTCAAAGTTCCAGCAACAGCTCTGTCCCATGATACAATCCCCACCCTGTGCTGCTCCGTCTTGGAGAACCAGAGAGTGCTCCAGCTCCAAACAAAAGTGACATTGGGACAGGACCCCTCCTGTACAGGTACAAAGCAATTTAAATAAATCTGGGGCTACTAATTCAGGCTTAGGGGTGGGCTGCTCACTTTTCTGCCTGCTGCACTGGCAGGGGTGGACACAGCCTGGTGGGCTGGGGTGGACCCCAAGGTTGGCAGAAGCACCAGCACCCAGCAGGTGACAGTGCTGGGATGTCACTCAGGAGAAAGGATTCAAAGGAACAAGCCATTTCAGAACTATCAGCAGACAGCAAAGAGCGCAGCCGATGGATTTCGCTTCCCTTTCTTTTTGTCAATTTAGGGAGAGAAGCACATTATAATATTATTAATAATGAAAAAAAATGTTGTGAATAATTCTTCATTTATGGTTTCTCCTCCAAATATTTAGAATTAGTATTGCTTTGACCATCTTTGTCCGAAGATCGCTCCCATTTCAAAAGATGACTGTTCACAGCCAGAGATTCAGAATTTTGTTTATGTGAATACAAATTGATATTTATGAAAAATCCTACATCTAAAGTACATCTGCTAGAGTAATTTTCCAGAATATTCTGCAAAACTCTAAACATACTGAACATTGCAAGGCTTCCCAAGAAGAACTAATTACAATGCCCAAATTAATATTTGAAGAAAATCTTGAAGTAATGGTTTTGTTCTCATTTAAATATGTGACTACTCTCTTTATAATGTGCAAAGCATTATAACCATTTATATATGTTCCAAGTGATATATTACTGAGTTGAACCTAGATTCCCCTTCTTTTGTTCTGGGTTCATAACCTTGCTGTATTATCTTCCATAACTCTATAGCTTGCTAATGCATAATTCAAGCTTCTCTTATTGACAAAAGGCGGCAGAAAGAAAGAATATTTCAATGCCACTTTCCCACGTAGATAGTATTGCTTTCACTTCAGCCGGTATCATTTCCATACTAAAGCCAAATCTTTTAAAGCACATTAAGTATCATTTTCATAGCTTATTCACAATTTATTCACTGGGACAACTACATCTGTTTACCTCCATCTTCTGAGACTATTTTATTGCAAGTTTTTTGTTGGGTTTTATTGGGGTTTTTTTTGAAGTGGGTTGCTTAGCAAAAGATACTTCAGTTAAAACATTATGCACTAATGTATGACATCAGCTTCACACTAATCTCTTAACTAGAGCTTTGCTTTAGGACTAGTGTCACAGCTTCCCCAGATGCAAGAGTGGAGTTGAACTATTTTGCCATCATCCTGCAAGCTCTGTTCTAACCGCTTCCCTGTGTAAAGTATACAGGCAAGTATCATGTTCCCATGCATCTCTGAATGGAGATCAAATTTGTCCTCACAGTCAGCCATGCTTCTGTGCAAAAATTCCATTGATATTAGTGCAGTTCCTTCAAATACACACAGGTGGGAAGGAGAAGATAGTTTGCCCATTTTCCATGTTAGTGATGGATGTTAGTCTCCTCTGATTGCCTCCTTCCAGTGGTACAAAAGTGACAAAGGCCCACAGATAGAATAATTAAAAACAATTAAATGGTCCAAGATCAGCCAACTATTAACCGTTCTTCATCATTACCTGGGCGGGTTAAGACTGTCAATTTCTCATGTCTCCACAGACACTCAGTTCAATGTCCTCTCATTGGAGCATTCTTTGGAAGCCTAAAAAAGGACACATCTTCCTTTACAGACGGCTGTAGGGCAGCGAGCAGCTACTCTCCCAGAAGAGAGATTGCCACCACACCCTTCACACAATCCCTGCTGAGTGTGGCTCAGCACGCTGTGCTGTGCAGGGAGCCGTGCAAGGCGAGGCTCCTCTGCAGCCTTCCTTCCTACCTGTGCATTTATCTGAGCTGTGAAACCCTGCTCTCATCTCACCTAACTTGCCCTGGCAGGCAGCCTGGGCTCAGCATGCAGCCAGACTGCCTACACATGGCACCTGCCCTTGTGGCAGGCAGCGTCCACACCCAGCCACCATTATTTGTGCCGACTCTTGGCTGCAGTAAGAGCAGAGGTTCGGGCAGATCAGCCGTGCCCGCGAGTGCCAGGGCACATCCCCACCTTTAGAGCACGCCGTGTGTGCCCTCGCTTGTCCAAGCTGCAACCCCTTTGCCTCACAGGCAACTTAAAGCCATTCAGGCAGGTAAGTGCCACGGTCAGAGGGGGAATTTGCCCCCAAGGCTGGTGCAGCATCACTTCTGCATGGCAGCCCACAGGCAGCTTTAGCATCAGGAAATGTCTCTTACCATGCAGTGCCCAGCAGGGATGGACACCTACCTAAGAGGCCCTTTATACAATGAAGGGAACTGTAATCTTATAAATTATTCTGCCAAAAGTGGCATGTAAAATTATCAGAGGAAGCCCTACAAGGCACCTGGACTCCCTGGAATCATATTTACCAAACCAGTCTCAGTAATAACACCATCTAGCTAGGTTCACAGCCTTGATGCTTCTCTCTGTGCCACCTCAGCCAGTCACCTGTTTCCTTTCTGGCTACAGTCAAAATTATTTCTCTAAACTTAGGAGCTTGTTTATTTTTTCCTAAAGACACTCAAAGACTCATTTTCTGCAAAATACTCAGAAAACACAGCTTGAGGAGCAAAATTCAGGTGGGTTTAATGGTGTCTCCAGCTGTGCCTCATTTTAAAGTCACTATTTATTCAACAGAATCAATACATAGGAGAATTAGCTCAAGTTATCAAATTCTTTGTGTCATGGTCTGAAAAAGTAGCAGTTTAGGATAGTAACACTGCTGCCACTTGGACTATTCCCCTTCTACTTGCCTTATCTTAAAAGCCATGGGATTTCTCATATTATATGCTGTCAGAGGAGACAAAATGAAAATAACTATGTAACTGTAGGGAATTCCATGTTTTTAACCCTAAAAGCACTAGTACTTTAAAGGATAGTGTAGGAAAGGAGCTGTGAAGTAAATCAGCAGCTTCACCAGCAGCAAGTAAAAGGTCCATGTCATTTTTGACACTTGCTCACTGCCTGTCACTGCAGAATTTTGCTTGGGTCTGCCTGGATTTAATTCTAGCACTTTCACTCAACCTAGCTCAGAAAATTCCTGCAGCTCCTACTGCACCAGACATGACCCTGACCAAATTCAAGGAGAGCTTAACTTGTGGAGGATGAACACAGACTTCCAGTAAACCTCTTCAGAAGATACTGCCCAGACTCTCAGTTGTTCACCACATTCAAGATCTGCCAGAGAGGCCTGAACACCTCTCCAGCTAAAGGAGCTCAGGACTTCTGGACACTGGGCTGCTCCCATTGCATGGCGGGTGCAAAACAAAAATCTCAGAACACAGCTCTGCCAAGATACCCTCCTCAATGGCAGGGCTGGGACCAGCCCCAATTCCCTTCAGACCTCAGTCCTGGCAGATGTAGCTCTAGGGATGTGAGAGAGCAGAGCTTCCCCATTTGCAGCGGTGAGCAGGGAAGCAAGCAGGTCACGGAGGGAGGCCAAGAAGAGCCATGCAGGTGTGCCAGGTCCCCTTCAGCACCTGAGTGCCAGCCCAGGGCCAGTGGCAGCAGGCAGCCTTGCCCTCTCAAGGCACAGGGATGGTGAGCAACCAGACTGAGGACCTGAGCAAATTTCCACATAATTCTACCTTCTTACTAGCAAATTTCCAAAAATCTGTCTTTGTAAAGAGCTCCTAGAACCTACCACTACACCTACAGTTTGTAGATGAAAAAATGTGCTTCATGTCACACCTGCACTAAACTTCCTCCTGTTCCTCTAACAATGCAGTCAAACATTCCCTAACAAGGACACACACTCTACTCCTGCCAATATTAAAAAAAAAAAAAAAAAAAAAAAAAAAAAAAAAAAAAAAAAAAAAAAAAAAAAAAAAAAAATCTTGGGAAAAGCAGTAAGCCAATCATCCCCATCTCCATAGCAGGCTTTTGCACATCACCCAGGAGTATGGCCACACAACTGATTTGCCATTTGAACGAGGTGGACAAGAAGGTGGGACAAGAAGGTGGGAAACTCCAGCAGAGGGGACAGGAGTAGGCAAGTTTCTGATGTGGACTTCTTAGAAACAAAAAACTACTCCCAGCTGCCTGCCTGCACTGCTGCTTTGGAGATGTCACCTCCTCTGTGGTGCAAGCAACCACCCACATCTGTGTTCTCTGAAGGAGGAGAGGAACACAAGGAAAAAAATCTGGGAAAGCAGCAGCCACCAAACTGGTCACCATTTTACATCCACGGTCTTCCGTGGGTGAGGTGACTGCAGTGGCCTCCCACTGCTGGCTACCACAGGGAAACAGACCCAGTGTCCCTGCAGCAGCAGCATGACTCTTGTGAAAACTCGTGGTAAAAGCAAGAAATGGTTTGGTTTGTGACTTACCTTCACCAAGTGAAGTCTCTCACAGAAGAACCATGTTTATAGGAACACTGTTCCAGCACTCTATGACAAGTCGTAGACCTCAGAAATCACCACAGGCTTGTGAATTGTCCTAGGCAAAGCACAAGACTGCCCTGTCCCAGAAAAATAAGCTGAATTCTGGGAGTAAGATGAACTGGAGGGTCTGTGTCCCTTTTATTTTATGTCATATCATAACAATGAATATTTAGAAGATAAATAAATCATTTTTCTCTGCTTAGAAAAACCTTCTGAGGTTCCTGTGGTACTTTGGGTTGATGGTGATGAAAGATGACACGCACAGCTTTTCACTTAGAGAAAGGGAACATGGGTAACTCACATTTTCTAAACTCCTGACAAGTAACTCACCTGATGACACAGGAACAAACAAACCAAGCCATCTGTACCAATCTCACATGAACAACTTAAATATGAGATACAAAGGATTTCACAAAGGAAAGAGCCAAGTGTCTGAAACCATTTTAATATTGCACATTTTTTCTTAACAGCTTTAAGCATCTCCAGCTCTTTTATCCAACATACTACAAGGCATCTTAAAACATTCTGTATTACAGAATGCTATCTGAATGTACCCTCCAGCATCCTCGAAGGATTGCTCTAGTTCAGCATTTGCTTAAAACACTGAGCCTTCTTGCCTTTTTTTCCCCCTTTCCTGCTTGGGGCTAATCAGTCTACTTGTTTCTCTGGAAGAGCAATACGCTTCTCAGAATGCCTTAGGTATTGGAGAGACCCTTCAGTCCACCCTCAACTACTCAAAATTATAGCACTACCTCTGGTTCACTCATCAGTCAAGAAAGCAGAAATCAAAAAAGGCATTCCCTTATTGTCTGTCAGAAAGTCATTCAGCCTAAGAAGATTTTTGCAGAATAAAATGATTCACCAACATTAAATTATATGCTTCTTTTCAGAAGTTTCCAATACATCTTCCCAGAAGCTGTCTGTGCATTCCTCCTCTCTTTTCATTTCAACAGAAGCCCTCTGCAATGGGCACACAACTCTTCTGGTTAGGTTTCAGAGTTCCTGCTCCATCTCCAAATTCTTTTGATCTCTCAAATTGTTGACTTTGCCCTTTTTGGCAACTTTTTCACTCAATGGCGATTTTCCTCTGAACTTCTTGCTCCACTTCTGGCCTCTCCCTGGTCCTGTTCTCAGCTTGGGCCTTCCTCAGAGACTGCTTTCCATCTACTTCAATTTTAGAGGGTCAAAACTTAGCCCCTTACTGATCTTTCATGGGCTTTCTTCCTCTTTCTTACAGCCCTGTGAGCAACATCCGCCGCAGTATTCCAACCCACAGGGTTGGGAAAAAAACAAACTCCTGGTCTGTGCCTGCTTCCTACCCATCACATACCCCTTCCTCTCTCACTAGCAAAAGCATCCATTGCTTTGACCAGTAACTGGCGGTCAGTTTGGAAATACTTACTAATACCCAATGTATATGGATTTTTTTCCCCCCCATGTATTACTTCCTCTGTGACTACCAGCCTCAAACAAAAGGGCATTTTTTCCAGTGTTTTGGGATGGCTATGGTTTTCTTCCTGCCAAAGCAAAACTATCTTTGTAACAACTACTGTACACTTGGAGATAGCTAATGATGTCATCACATGGGTACAGTCCCTCTTGAAAATGCCAGCATTCCCAGAGTCCCATGGAAAACAGCTAATAGGGGACCATGTCTATGTTTTCAATTACCTTCAACTGCTTTACCCCACTTGCTGAAGTGGAAGCCTTTTTATGTATCAAATGCACTCCATTTCATTTGTGTTACCCTGTAAATATTGGGATTGGGCTGGTGCTCCTTACCTGCAAGCTCCCAGTGAATCCACTTGTGCTTTGTCTCTGAACACTGGACTGCCCTGAAGTATGGGGTTCTCAAACAGAGCAGAAGAGAAAGGAGAGAGCACAACTGGAGAAGACTGCAATTCGGTGCTTTGCACAGAACTGCTGGCTTAAAAATACTGGCTTGCACAGAGGGTGGGAAATTTGACTTGTCGTAAAATGCAACCTTTACCCCAATAATCCAATACATTATATGTAGTAAGAACCTAATGAAGTTACCTCCTGCTTTGTTCCAGGTCTTGTGACAGACTGGTTCAAGGACAAATCCCCAGGGAATTCCAGCATTCCTGGTGGAGCTGCTGAGATACTCTTAAGGTAGCCCAGCACGGGAATATAGCAAGGAAGAATAAAACCAAGCACAGGCCTGGTCAGAAACTCTTTTGGGCAAGAGAAGGCATGAACAGGGGGATGGACTCCCACTAGAATAACAGGATTCTGTAAGATGGCTCCAAACATCACGCACGCTCTGATGCCTCCAGGAGGATAAACAAAGACACCACAAAGCTCCCCAAAGCACAAGAACGCAGCAACACATTTTCAGGGATTACCATGAAACCTGCAGGATACCAGTGCCTGGAAATCCCCCTAGTGAGAGATTTGTATCCTACAGTCGATAGCAAACCACTTTTTGCCAGCAGATGCTGTTTTCTAAAGGATAATACCCAGCTGATTTCATTGAAGCTCGGTCTTCAATGGGACAGAGGCAGCAATTTATGCTAAGGTTTATCACTAAGGACTTTTGAGAGGTTTTAAAATACAAACCTAAAAACTGTCTTGGCTTTCCAACTGGCTTAACTTTTTGTAGAATGCATGCATTTACACACAGCATTTCTGACAGAAGGAATTTCAAGAATGCAGCATGGTGGCAATGTAGTAGTTGATTAGCCCTGGGGAGAAAGTTTCTCCAAGTTGGACTTATGCTCAGTGTACAACATTCAGGATACAAAAATACTCTGGTGGTCTTCCACTTCAGCCATTATAAACGAGATCTCCTCCACTTTAGCTAAAATAAACCACACACAAACCAGAGAGAGAGGGAGAAGGAGAGAGAGAGAGATGGCAGATACACTGAGAATCTGCAGCGTAGATAATCAAACCCTTTATTGTCTAAGTTACATTAGACTCGCAACACCATAAAAACCTGTTAAGAAGAAGAAACAGTAGATTGGTAGAGGTAGTAGAAAGTCCCTGTAACAGTCATAAAAGGGCTTTACAGGAGTGTGTCATGCCAAAAAAAACTTATCACGTTGCTTTAAAGAGCTGATCAAAGCCCATTTGACTAAATAAATAAGAACACAACTCATTTTAAATACTATGGTCTAACTAAAATAACAAATCAATACAATAAAATGATAAAGAAAAAAACCAGAAATTGTGGGATTCACTTTCAAAAACAGATGGTCCTTAAGGTTGGTTTTCCTGCACCCACTCTTACTTCTTGTTTAATTAAGTGAAAATCTCACTTCTGTGCTATACACAGCATATAATTATTTTAACTGATTTCCCCTACTGTTGTTCTTCATGAAGCTAAATTATGATTGTAAACTTTGCTGATTAGTACCCTGGTAATGGCAGTGACAGCACTAGCTTCTCTGGCAAGGATTCATGAAGAAAATTCCAGAAATAAGGTTTTGGCTCTAAATATTAACTCAGATTTTCTAGTTCAGCTTGCCAAAGAAATACAATTAAAAAAAAGGGAGAAATTACAAATGTACACTACACTTTTGTGCCATTTTGGGTATAGAAGAGATTTTAATAACTAAACCACAAACAAATAGGTTAAGCAACTAGCTTTTGTGCATTCCTGAACTGTCACCATTACTTTCTCTCATGAAAATATGACTCAGAAAAGCAACAAAAACAAAAACAAAACAAAAAAAGAGAAAGCTAGTGCAAACCCAAAATGATAATCATTAAGCAACACAGCAAAATATTCAATTTTTTCTTTTCTTTCTTTTTTTCTTTTTTTTTTTTTTTTTGGTGTACAATGGAATGTGTCTATGCAACCTCCCTCAAAATAACTTCACAGAACAGTTAATTACAGTCACTTTTAAGTACTTGCACAGACATTCCTAACTACACCGAGACTTACAGAGAATTCTGGTTTACATCTCGTGTAATAGTGTAAGGAAAATCTAGCTTGAAAAAAAAAAGTAAGAAAGTTAATTTGCATTGTTGCAAGTGTTGCAAAGTAACAAAACCTGTCAAGTAATTTAAAACAAGTAACAAGTAGTATCCAGCCCAAATTACTGACTAGATTTTTTTAAAAAAGAAACCTCCCCACCCACCTGTTAGAACAGAACTGTTAGAACAGAACAATCATGTTTTAAGGTTTTTTTCCGCTTTTTTTTTAAACAAATCTTTTGTCAGAAGCCCATTTCTACAAAAACAGCACTATTCCATTACTGTATTAAGTAAACTGTGGTCTCACCTGTATTAAAGGTTAGCATCATTTCTGTACATGTAAAATTATTGCTTTTTTGAAAAATATATTTAGCATGCTAGTTGTTTTTAACTCCATTTCCTGCCTTTACAAAATGTTACAATTAAAAAAAAAAAAACTAGTAAAGCTTTTGCAAAAATTTTCACAGAACGTTTTCTTTCAAGGCAGCAGTAACTTTTGATAATGCATAAAATTATATGTGCAAAATCTGAAACTTTCAGAAATATTACCATCACACATAGTGTCACAGCAATAAGAAAAGAAAATATTTATATCTGTGGAATACATTTTTAATTGCTTACACTGCATGGTTTAACAACCTGTTATGTGCCACAATCCCACCTTGAAAACTTGCAGTTAAAGAGTTACTGTAGAAGAGGTATATAAAGCTTTTTTTTTTCTTTTTTTTTTCTAACACCACCAGTGATCACCAAGTACAAGACATGACACATTTATATGAACATTAACCCGCCACCACAAAAGAAGTTCCTCATCTTCCCAGAACGTCAGCGGGCCCAAGGAGGAGCGGCAGCTGGTCTGCTGAACCAAATGCAGGAGCAAAGAGCACCTTATAGCCCCAGGGCTGCCTGAATCCGTTCAGTGACACCTTTTCTCTTCTAAACACACAGATCAGCGGTGTTAGACAGCTGAATGTTTTATTTTTTCCTTTTTATTTTTCATTAAGTGAAGACTTCCTTTGTGACCAGGTTGAAGAAAGTAGCCCTGTTACAAAAAAAAGGTCCTGAGAGTAAAACACAGAAGCCTGGTTTTTTTCTTAGTGTTCAACTAGCTTTTCTTTTCCAAAGCAGAATAGAAGCTTTTCTCTGGAAGTGTTTCAATTTCCATATTCACATACTATTAATGGTGCGCAGTCAAGAGCAAGAGCACTCGAAATGCAAGTGGTCCCCAAACTGTAATGAAACAAACCATTGCAGAATGACGGTCTTTCTCTTTAGTCCCTTTAATCCTTCATCAAGCATTGCTTTCTCAGCACCGAATGCCACCTTTCCCCTGCACCCCCCATTCTTCCTCTCTCTGTTGCTGTTTTTTTCTTAATTTGCTTTTCAGCATGACAGGCAGTGGCAGTTTCATTAATTAATACTTCTCCAGCCCTCGAATCCACTGCTGTTTTTCAAATGTATCAAATAGTCATTGTGAGCATCAGGGAGGTTTTTGTTACAGTGCTTAACTTCTTCATGCTGTCCAAATCACATAAAGTTTAATTCTTCCAGTGTCTCAAACTTCTCTTGATTAATATAGATGCCTTGTGCCGCCACAGTGCTTGCCAACTCCACTGTTTATTATAAAGGAAATAAGGAACCATGGGACTGATTAGTACGTCAATTTATATATATCTTGTGTAGCATCTTCATTTATTTTAAGATGATTAACAGCGCGGAGGCACCCCCCTCCTGGCAGAGCGCTGCTCCCAGCCTCGCACAGCAGCTCCGGGTGCGGCGATGGCTGGCAGGGGGATGGATGCTCCGGAGTGTGGGGGGCTGCCGGGGCTCCTCCGCCCGGGATCTAGGTTCCCTTCCGGAGATGCAGCGTGTGGGTGACCTCTGCGCTGCCGTGGTCTCTCCCCTGCAAGAAGGACAAGACAGGGAAAAGCTCATTCTCGCCCCTGCTCCTGGGCATGACCCTCCAGCAAGTTCTGCTGGCGTTCATTACTCTTTATTAGCATCACGTACATTCATCCTGACCCACCACCTGAGAACACTCTGGGTTTGGGGTTTCTTTTTAAGCATCTCCACCGAGAGCAAACCATGTCAGGCCCATATAATTTCCCTGATGGACTAGAACAGAAAGTAACAGGATCTGGCAGAGCAGTTCAGAGAAGGCTGAGAACAAGGAGGGAAATAAGAGACCTCCAAAAAGTGGAAATTATGTGCTAGCCAAAAGGGATTCACAACCAGATCAGTGCTTTAAAAAGGCTGAAGTTTGAGGTCACAGAGACGGCTAAATGAAGAAAGACTGAATTCTTGTGCAGGTCTGTCAAATGCTAAGGCGGCTTTTTTCCCCCCTTGTCATCTTCCTTCTATTTTCTTAGACAATTTTCATGAATAATTACCACATTGAAAAAAAATAGCAGGGATATTCTAAAATCAAGTGAAATTAAAGATAACATCATGAATAAGTGGGAGCCTGCAGCTCCCAAGAAAAGCTTTAAAATGACATTTAGAACATCACTGTCGGAACAATGCAGTTTACAATCCTGATCCTAAAACAACATGGCAAGATTAATCTTACATAAATGCATTATCCTTAAGCTAAAGTCTTGATGAAGTGAAACAGACCATTTTAAATTAATGCAACATAAAATACAGCACCCATGTAAAATCCAAGCAAGTTTCAAGCTGTGCCTATGGCAGCCCTCGAAATAGCTAAAGAAAGCCCAGCTCTGGTTGACATAATGTATTAAGTGCATCTCTTTTGTTAATAGATTTAGAAAATTCCTAATTAAACCTGGCCCGAGATTCATGACATTTACCAGTCAAAGTTTGGTTTTAAGTCGGAAAGATTTGCAACAAAATTAAAGAAAAAAAAAGCTGCTGTACAGACCGCAGTATATTTGAAATGTAGGAAACAGTAACTGAATGAGAGATGTGATAAAACTTCCTTAGTTGGATGCTGAATTTCCCGCAGTAAACTAAGAAAGATGCTTTACATTTTTGCGCGGCTGCATCATGCCTGAGAGACACAGCCGCAATTCCAGGAGGAGGCATTCATCACTGGAACGCCTCGCATCGAACCGGCTCCACGCACACGGGGGAGCGCGGCAGAGCTTCACCGGGCTGGGAAGGAGGAAGAGGAGGGGAGGGGATGGCAGGCATCTTGCTCCACTTTGCCTGGGCAGAAGTTGAAAACAGGGGTGTAATTAGGGGCTCTCTTTTGGGATGGATGGCCTGCGAGGTGGTGAAAGCATGCCCGGCATGTCATGGACCACACAGCAAAAGGGATCCAGGAAAACGACAATCCATCCTCCCCACACCTGCAAGGACAGCACAGAGGGGCTGGAGGTTGTGGGTGTCTGGGCCCTCTCAGGCACAGCTGTGCTCCCAGTTTCACTGGAGAACAGGACCTGAACTTCATGTGTGCCAAAACCCACCCAGGGGCTCACCGCCATGTACTCACACTGAGTACACACTGACTCTGTATGGTCAGATTTTCAACCGGCTGATACAGAGTTGGATTGAATTCTTCCTGAAATAAAAACGTTTTCCCTTTTCAAAAGTAGGCTTTCTGCACTTTCATTGAAAAGCAGCAGATCTTTATGTGAAACCTACAGTTTCCATGCCAAAAGCTGCTCTCATAGCAACTTCCAGTGCTTTTCCCCAGTTAACAGGAAAAACCCAGTTTGTGTGCATGTTAATATCCTGGAGGACAGATCATTGCATGACATTGAAGTAAACTGCAAGGAGTACAGTTACCACTGCAGTTTCCTAGCAAGGGACAAGTGTTGGGATAAGAACTACAGCTCCTAATCCTGTCTCTAATGTTCATAAAGCAACAGACATACAGTACATGCATACTACTCAGATGCCAGTACAGCAGCCTCCATGGTTCCTTGATTGTTTGCATTATAATCTCCATATGTATGAACGAGACAAATTAGGTTGCCATTTATTTGTTCATTATCTATTATTTTGATTAATGGAATTCTTGTTCTCAGAATAACTATTTAAAAATAACATTTGCAATAATGAGGACTGAACTATTAATCATGATCTTTGGAAGACACTCTGCAAGGAACTGAGGCAAGACATTTCATATGAACAAATGTCATAAACAGGACTTCTAACAGACAGTACTAGAATTTTGAGTGCAAGAAAACCCAAACCAGCCAAACTCAGAAACTAATAGTTTAAATAACTATTTAATCTGGGTTATGTTTTTTTGCCTCCTGCCATTCTCTGTAAAGTTGCTTTAGGATAAGCAGAGCTTATTGCTGGACTATAAAAACATTTCAGGTAACAGATGTCCCCAGTTTTTCCCCCGAGCTCCTTTAAAACACACACATACAGTCATGCATATAGGTTTCCTTGATGGTTCTTTGCAATCTTTCTATCCCCCAAGTTTGGGCTATTCACATTTATGCTATTTCAAGTACTGAATGCTGCAAGAAATATTTTAAAATACTTACAGTGCAGAAAATAAAGGTTTATGGACCCCTTAACAAAGGGTCACACAGTAGGTACAGGACCTACTGCACAGCTGTCTTTTCAGTGAATGAGGCCCAAAAATTGTGGTGTCCAGAGCTGCTTCACAAAAAAAGCCAAACACTGCCTTCTGGCATGGGGAAAGCTTCAGCCAGAGAATTCAGGGTAACAACAGTTTGGGTTTTCCCCTGAGCTGCAGCTTCTAATAGATTTTCTGTAAACAATAGGTTGTTTTTTGGGAGAGGACAAAGGCTGGAGTTTTGGGGGTTTTCCTTGTTTTACTCACACAGAAGATGGAGAACTTGGTGTCTCTGGCTCCAGTGCTGCAAATATGGTTCACTCAATTAAAGAGAGCTCTCCCTCTAACCAGAAAATCATGCCTTTTGAATACCCAGTTTCTTGTCCCTTAAAATTTTTACAGCGTATTGATTGACACTGATAGAGCATAAACTATATTCCTAAAGTGGGTCGAGTTTTATATGGCTTTAAAAACGCAGAAGGAGAAGCCAAATGCACGGTGTACGCCTTAGAAACTGCTACCACTGCTGCCACCACCGTGAAAAAACAGGCTCCAGACTGACTCCTGTACCACTGGGAATTGGGCTTCTGGCTGCAGCATCAGGCAGCACCTCTGAAATGACCCCACTTTAGGCTTTAGGAGAGACACGTGCTTGTGGGGCCCTGTCTGAAGGGGAGCCAGCTTTTGTCTTGCCATATATCTTGTATATGCAAGTGGAGTGTGCTCCCCGAGTTCATGCCTGCTAAGTCGTGTCTCTGGATGTTGCTTAAGAATATTCCAAATTAAGATACATATTCATTGTGGATAAGCAAGTTTAATTATGTATATACTGGGATATTTAGCATTTATAAAAATATTCAGAATATTCAATATGTTTAATATGGCAGCTTTTCAAGAGACTCTACATGACTTAGCACAGATTGTATTGACTTGGCATATGTAATGAGCATTTTTTGTCCTTTAGATAAAGAATAGGAAATATTCCAAAGTTCATGGGAAATTCATTTTATGTAAAAATGTCATTTTGTTGGGGTTTTTTTAAAGCATTCAGGTAGAAATAATAAACCACAATAAATAATACTATGAATTAACGTCTTATTTCCTACATTTTATTTATATTTCATTGGTGCTGATAACAAAGCATGAAACACAGCCCAGTGCTAATAGTAGCAAAACTGTGTGTGTTTGATCTTTTTTACACACTCCTATAGATGACCTCCTTTTCAGGGATGCTGAACACCTGCACCTCCTGTTGGTGGTTCATTACCCAGAAACAGGGTTCTTATTTAGACACCTAAATATAGATTTAGCTGGTTCATTTTTGAAAAAGCCTGGCTGCAGACCCTATTTTTAACATGCAGAATTAGAATTATTCTGTGATAAAACTGCTATTCAATATAGCACTGTTGTAAGCTACCATGCTGGGGGATTTTAAAAGCCCAACCTAACATTGTTTCCTAAAGCAAACCTTTAGAGATGGTCCTCTGCCTGACTAGAGAAGGGAATGGGGGAACTCTGAAATACTAATGTTAATATTTTTACTCTTTAGCAGACTACTCAGGGGAAGATATTTTACCTGTGAGGTGGAAACATTATGTAAAGTGAATCATTTCCACTTGACATCAAAAAAACCCCTCTTCCCTTCTCAAACTACCGTACATGGTAACTATTGTTTCTTGCTCGGAGCATGTGCATGGCACTTCTGTAACTTGAACTGACTTTACACCATAAACTCTCATGAACAGATCTGTCCCCAATTAAGAAATGAAATGAAGACATGGAGTGACAACATTTAAAGTGGGAAATGGTAATGTTAACGGAATGCTGCAGGCACCGTTCTCACTGAGAGCTCATTTCTGCGTTTCTAAAGGCCCCTACAGCTGCCTGTGGAAATGAGAGAATTCCCTCTGTAACGCCCAGGGACTGTGCAGGTGGAGCCTTCTGGGGCAGCACAATGCCTGCCTGCCATGAGAGCCGGTGAGACAGCAGACAACTGAATAATCCCACCCGACGCAGGCGCTGACAAATTGAGACAAAGGCTGGTACTGAGGAGCAAACAGACAAAAGAAAGGGAATGATCTCCTGCAGAAGCGATCACACGGCATCTTCTGTGGAAGAAATACTGACTGGCACGAGATGAAGCCACTCAAGAAGCTAACCCCTACTCGATGTTCTGCTGTATTGACAGATGCTGTGATTTAATCAAATGCTTCAAAGGCAGACTGCCAGATAAAGAGAGCAAGCTACCTTTGCCATGGAAGTAGTTAGTCAATAAATTCTGACGTGACAATAGTTTACAAAGGAAAGATTATGAGTGGATTTATTGTGTAGTAATATAACCCAAATGACAAAAAGAGTCCAGATGTGGTCTAAGCTGCCACATTATTTTTTGGATATATATGACCATTCCAAAATTTTTTGGAAATGTATTTCCAACTTTGACCTTGTACTGTCTTCTAGAAGAAAGCCCAGATGCCCTCAGAATGTGATCTCAACTACACACAAGAGAAAACCATGAACATGAAAAGATGAAAGAGCGAGAAGATTAGAAGATGCTTAGGTTTACCAAATCTGTTACTGAACTGATGAGAACCAAAGACTAACTGAGCGAGCTGGCAGAGTTGCAGCATTTCAGTCTGTCACACTGACATTCTCTGTTTCACTCTGTCATCTACTCTGTTACTCAGAGATGTGTTCTTGCACAATTGTATCAGATAAGCATGGTAAGAGACACACGGCAGCACAATTTTGCAGCTACTGTCCCACAAAAGCAAAGCAAACACTGCCCACAACAAAGCAAACAACAACTGAAGTGCTATGCCATCTTGGAAACTTCATGAGAATTGCTGGCCACTCCTACGGCTCCTATGGCTTGTGACAGACAGAGGCTGGATTCTCCACACAGGCTTTGGGCCAGAAAGATGCAAGGACACAGAGAAGGTGCCAAGAGTCTTCATGAAGGGTGCAGCCTATGAACTAGGCAATGTAGTGGTGCCCCGTGAGAACATTTACTGAGAAAGAAACCAATTCCTAAACTTCATAATGTTGGGAGTAACATGGAGATGTAGTCTCTAAGCATGGCTAAAAACATCTCCAGTAGTTTAGTAAGAGGACAGGACAACAGGGGCTGCTATAGTGAAAATTAAACTAAAAATGAGGATGCAAGGAAAAGCGAGTGATGCTGGAGGCAGTTTCACAAAGGAAGAGAAGCACCCGTGAGAAGGCGTGCTCTGAAACAAGGCTGCAAATGGAATGGGAAGGTCCAGGCTACAACACTATTCTCCAACAACATAAGATACACAAAACAAATTCAGTTTAATGATTTTTCTATGTAACAGCTTTGTCATGTGTAACTCAGAGAACTCTAAGAAGTGTTTGTTAAGACACGAAGCTGTATATTACAAACAGGAAAGCACACTAACACAGTCCATGGAAACTGATGGATGAGAGCTTTTCAAAGGCCCAATACAGGGTATCGGGGTACAAATATTCTTCAGAAAAATATGGACTAAAAGTTAGTTGTCTTGTTGCAGCAGAAAACATGTTCATTGTTAAGCAAATTTCCAGGAATTCTTTATGTACTATCTCAGTATCTTAAGTCAGTGCACATTACAGAGTTACCAATCCCACCCAGGCCCTAGTCAGCCAGTAACATGTTTATTTAAACACTACCTGCTTTACAATTAACTGACTCTCTATATATCAGATTCTGATAAAATGCTCTAAAAATTTAACAGCCAAAAATTAAGCAATATCATTATTATTTATACATCTTACAAAGCAGTCAGTGCTTTAGTGATGAGTATCACTGTGCAATTTTTTTCCCAGCTACCACATTAAAAACCAAACACCCAATTAATTGTAAAACATACTTGTTTTGGGGCATCTGCGGAGGTGGTGTGAACTTCAGTACCTCGGAGTCCATTAGACTCAAATACCACTGTGGGAACAAGGGGGCTTGTTAACAGATGAACATTCAAGCTTCGTTAGTGTGTGTACATTATTTGAGACCATTACAGATTAACCACGTTCAAAAAAAGACACCAGCTACTAGCCTGTGGCCGGAAAATACCAATTTACCGTAACACTTACTGTAAGAGAGTGTGCTAATGGCAGCCTAGGGCCACTGCCCTTTTTAATTCAGACTTCAGCGCTGAAGAAAGCAATCACTGACAACATTAATTATCAGTGTATGTGTAAAGGGACCCTCTTCTTGCATTACTTACCATTTGGCTTCTGTCATTTTGCATCAGACTGGCTTATGTATGCATCATTCACACTTTTGAGGAGGAACCTGCTACTCTCACTGTCTCATGCAATGCTCAGGAGGGCTCACGACACTGGTGGCTTCAGCCTCCTCCAGCCTCAACCACAGACCGCATCAGGTTTAAAAAGGCTGGTAGGGATTTCCCATTTTAGGGCTGACCAGTCTGAGGAAAAATCTCGTTTCCCACAAAAATGTTCCTGTCAACAGCAACGATGAGGCAAAACAAAGCCTTATGTTGTGCTGAAAGGGGTACTTTGATTTCAATTTGTGCTGGTGGCAACAGAATTCATTAACATATTCATCTCCAAGTACCCTATTCTCTAATTAAAATAAACCATTTGCAAACAGACTTATCTTAGCTGCATTGCAATTTTATGGAGTTCGAGCAGGGATCAGGTAAGCAATATTTGGAGAATAAGAGCAAAAGTCATAAAAATAAAAAACCTGTCTACTAGATTTAGGTACTGGAATTACTTAGGTTAACATGGTATGTGAAATGTAATTCTTGGCATTTTGTTATCTGAATCTGAAAGCAGGCAAGTGGGAAAGGGAGAAAGCAAGAGTGAGTGTGAAAAGATACCTGTGTGGGACCTCTGATGAGTTCTGAGGTGGCTGGGTTGGGTAAAGCATTTTCCACATTCTCTGCAGACACAGTCTCCTTGGCGTGTTTGTGTCCTGAGCATCCCTGTAGTCAGAAGAGAGGGAGGGAAGCAGGGGGGGGGGGGGGGGGGGGGGGGGGGGGGGGGGG
>VZUI01098250.1:0-24216 GCA_013401135.1 Cettia cetti | reverse complement strand
CCTGGGCACACCTGGGCACCCCCTGGGCACACCTGGGCACACCTGGGCACCCCCTGGGCACACCTGGGCACCCCCTGGGCACCCCCTGGGCACACCTGGGCACACCAGGGCACCCCCTGGGTACACCTGGGCACACCTGGGCACCCCCTGGGCACACCTGGGCACCCCCTGGGCACACCTGGGTACCCCCGAGGCAGGGGGGTCCGCCCACAGGAGCCTTCACACCCCACTCCCCCCCTGGCAGGGCCGGCCTGGAGAGATCTGCGTGGTGGGGCCCAAGGGCCAGAAGGTACCTGGGGGCTTTGGGGGTGATGGGGTGGCAGAGGGGGCACCTGGTGGCACTGCCAGCGCTGGCACCCCCCCATTGTCCTGCAGGGTGACCCCGGCCTCGTGGGACCGGAGGGCTTGGCCGGTGAGCCAGGACCCCCAGGCAAGCCAGGCTCTCCCGGGATTGGCCTTCCAGGGGAGCCGGTGAGGACCCCCGTGCCAGGGCGGTGTCCCCAGGGTGGCATGGCCATGGCCAGGTGCCACCCCACAGCCAGAGCTGGCTGGCCAGGCCACCCGAGCAGGGCTAACACCCCCTTTGTCCCTTTCAGGGTGACCCCGGTGGCCCCCCAGGTCCGAAGGGAGAGAAGGTGAGTGGGGGGAGAGGGGTCCCCGCTGCCCCCCAGTGCTGGGAATCCCACCCAGTGCTGGGAGTCCCACCCAGAGCCGGACCCAGCAGGGCTGGGCTGGAGCCACCGACCCCCTCTGGGTGGCCCAAGGGCCCAGCGTGGGGGGACAGGGCTGTCCCGGGGGGCCCGGGGCTGTGTCCCCGCTGAGCTCAGCTGTTCCCATCTCTGGCTCCAGGGCAGCCCAGGAGCTCCTGGACCCGGAGGACCGCCCGGGACTCCCGTGAGTGGCGGGAGCCAAAGCCCGGGCTCGGGCCGGGATTCTTGGCTCGGGGTCGGGGCTGTTTGGCCGGAGAGGGGGCGGGAGCCGAGCTCGGGAGCAGAGAGGGATCCGGGAAACTCAGCAGCGCCGCTCGGGGCCAGCAGCATCCCGTGACGCGGCTGGTGGCAGCTGGGGGTGCGGGGTGGCACTGAGGGGACACTGCGTGGCCCCCCTGAAGCAGCCCCGAACCCACCTTGCTCCCACAGGGTGTCCCCGGAGCCCTGGGGCCGAAAGGAGACAAGGTGGGTGACAGGGACAGGGTGGGTGACAGGAACAGGGTGGGTGACAGGGACAGGGACAGGGTGGGTGACAGGGACAGGGTGGCCTGGGGTGGCCACGGGCACATCCCCCGGCCCTGGGGCTGCCTGGGGGTCACCCCCAGCCTCTGTGTCACCGCTCCCACGCGCAGGGCGAGCCGTGCCAGGCGTGTCCCCCTGTCCCCGAGGGGATGCTCGGAGCCGTTGGAATTCCCGGGGCGCGGGGAGAGCCCGGAGCGCCCGGCAGGGACGGGGTCTCGGTGAGTCCAGCCCAGGGATTGGGGGCTGGAGGGCACAGCGGTGTCACCTCAGCGTCCCTGATGTCCCCTCTGTTTCCCCCTCCTCAGGACACCCCCGGCCCCGCGGGACCCAAAGGGGACAGGGTAGGTGACAGGGGCTGGGCTGGCTTGTCCCCAGCTGGAGCTGGGGGGACACCGAGCACCGTGCAGCTCCTGCTTTTCCTTCCCAGGGCGATCCCGGCATCCAGGGCGTGAAAGGCGAGAAGGTGAGTGTGCCACCCTCCGTGCCACCCCCCAGCCGGGCCACTGCCGCCCCTGAGCTGTCCCCTGCTGCCGTCCCAGGGGGACTCGTGCCAGCCCTGCGATCTCCGACTGCTCGCCGCGCTGCGCCGCGGCCCCGCCGAGGGCCTCGAGGGGGAGCCGGGGCTGCCGGTGAGTACCGGGGGGGCGGGACCCCCCCCCGCCATGCCGGGGTGACACCCGGGGGTGCTGCGGGGTCGGGTGTGACCGTGTGGGTGCCCAGCAGGGCCAAGCGGGGCTGTCCGGGCTGGCTGGGGTCAAGGGCGAGAAGGTGAGTGACCCCTCCCCGCCCCCTTTACACATCCCTGGGAGTGGCTGGGTCATCCCCTGGGGTCGGGGCAGGCTCGGCTGATCCTGATTCTGATCCCGACCCTGACCCTGATTCTGATCCTAACCCAATTGTGATCCTGGCCCTAATTCTGATCCTGGCCCTGATTCTGACCCTGATTCTGATCCTGACCCTGATTCTGTTCCTGGCCCTGATTCTGATCCTGACCCTGACCCTGATTCTGATCCTGACCCTAATTCTGATCCTGGCCCTGATTCTGACCCTGGCCCTGATCCTGACCCTAATTCTGGTTCTGACCCTGATTCTGATCCTGGCCCTGATTCTGATCCTGACCCTGACCCTGATTCTGATCCTGACCCTAATTCTGACCCTAACTCTGACCCTGATCCTGCCCCTGGCCCTGCCCCTGTCCCCGCTCCCTTTCAGGGTGACAGTGGCCACGTGGGACCCACGGGCAGACCAGTGAGTGGGGACCCTGCGGGGGCTCAGGGTGGGGAGCCCGGGGGTGCAGGAGAGGTCTGGGGGCTCAGCCGAGTTTTGGGGACCGTGGTGTCACCCCTGCTGTGCGTTCTCGGTGCAGGGAATCCCAGGAGAGAAGGGAGATCCCGGCGTGCGGGGGCTGAAGGGAGAGAAGGTGAGGCCAGGCTGGGGACACGCCTGTCCCTTCCCTGTCCCTTCCCTGTCCCTTCCCTGTCCCCGCCCTGTCCCTTCCCTGTCCCCAGCTGAGACCCGGGCGTGGCACAGCGCTGAGGTGCGGAGGGCAGGGGGCCCCGAGCCCCCCTCTCCCGCCCTGTCGCGGTCCCCAAAGCCACCCTGGGGCCGGGGTGTCCCCCCGCAGGGCGAGCAGTGCGGGCAGTGCCCTCCCACCCCGCAAGCGCTCCAGGGGACAGCGACAGTGCTGGCCGTGCCGGGGCCACCGGGGGAAAGGGGTCCCGCTGGCCCCGCGGGCAGAGCGGTGAGTGCCCCCCGTGCCCCCCGTGCCCGTTTTGGGGGGGATGCCCCACCCTGACCCGTTCCTGCCTCCCCCCAGGGCAGACCCGGTGACACCGGCGAGAAGGGACAGAAGGTGAGAGGGGCTCGGGGTGGCTCCGGGTGGGCTTGGGGGTGGCAGAGGGCGCTGTGACCGCTGTGTGGCGTGTCCCCGTGCCAGCTTTGTCCCCTCTCTCTGCCAGGGCGACGCTGGCAGCCCCGGGGACCCGGGCACCCCGGGCATGGCCGGTGTCCCAGGGCTGTCGGGTGAGCCTGGCATCAGGGGACCAGCCGGCCCCAAAGGTGACAAGGTGAGACCCCGACACTTTGGGGAGCTGTCACCCGTCACCGCGGTGTCACCCAGCCCTCCATGCCTCTGCTGTCCCCTCCCCGCAGGGAGACGCGTGCCAGCCCGGCCCCGCCCTGCCCGGGCTCCTCTCGGACGTGCCGGGCATCCCGGGAAAACGCGGGGACAAAGGGGACAAAGGGGACAAAGGGGACCAGGGCCCGCCGGGCATCGGCCAGCCGGGCAGACCCGTGAGTGTCCCCTCCCCGCCGCCACAGCCCCCCGTGGCATCGTGTCCTCGGGGTGACCCTGCTGTGTTTTAGGGGAAGCCGGGGCTGCCGGGGGTGCAGGGCCCCGCCGGGCCCAAGGGGCTGCAGGTGAGTGGGGTGCAGGGGCTGGGCGTGGGGTCCTGGGGGCCCCTCTGTGTCTGTATTGGGGTGCAGGGGCTGGGTGTGGGGGCCTGGGGGCCCCTCTGTGTCCATGAGGGGTGTGGGGGTCTGGGGACATCTCTGTGTCCATATTGGGGTGCAGGAGCTGGCCTGGGCACCTCACTGCCCCTCTGTGTCCATATTGGGGTGCAGGGGTTGGGTTGGGGGGTCCTGGGGACACCTCACTGCCCCTCTGTGTCCGTAGGGTGAGCCAGGACCACGAGGCATCAGCCAGCCAGGACCGCAGGTGGGTTTTGGGGTGCTCGTGTTGTCCCCTGCTGTCCCACCCCGGGTGGCTCTGGTGGCTGTCACACACTCTGCTCTTCCCAGGGAGACCCCGGGAGCACCGGACCCCCCGGACCCCCTGTGAGTTTGGGGGTTTGGGATGGGGTTTTGGGGTGCCCAGCCCTGGGTAGCAGGGTCACAGCCCTGCCAGCACCCTGTGGCAGCTCTGGGGACAGTGCTGTCCCCTCCCTGAGGGGAACCAACCCCCTGTCCTGCCCCCAGGGCCCCCCCGGACCGCAGGGACCCCCAGGGATGGCGGCAGAGAAAGGTGCCAAGGTAAGGGAGTGTCCCCCAGCCCTCGGTGTGCCCCGAGCCCCCCATTCCTGCTGTCCTTCCTCTGCAGGGCCCCAAAGGTGCCACGGGACCCCCCGGACCACCCGGGAGCAGCGTCACAGGGCCACCGGTAGGTCCTGCCCTGCGGGGTGGGCACTGCCACCCTCCTGGCACCCCGATCCTGCTCCAGCCAGGGCTTTTCCTCACCCTCCTCTTCCTCGCAGGGCCCCGAGGGGCGGCGGGGGCTCCCCGGCCCCAGCGGGCAGCCGGTAGGTGCGGGGGGGTGGTCCCGGGGTGGGTGGGGGGCACCGGGGGCTGCCCTGACCCCCTCTCCGTTTTCCTCTGGCAGGGGGAGAAGGGCGCCCGGGGAGAGAAGGTGAGTGGGGGTCCGGGTGGGGCCGTGCCACCCCCTGCGTGCCCCCCCTCACCCCCTGTGCCCACAGGGAGACCCCGGCGAGTGCTCCTGCCCCTCCAGCCCCCGCCAGGACCCCAACTACAACGGCATGCCGGTGAGTGTCACCTCCCCCGGCTCTGTGTCACCTCCCCCGGCTCTGTGTCACCTCTCCCGGCTCTGTGTCACCTCCCCGGCTCTGTGTCACCTCCCCCGGCTCTGTGTCACCTCCCCCGGCTCTGTGTCACCACTTGGGCTCTGTGCCACCTCCCCCGGCTCTGTGTCACCTCTTTCCGCTCTGTGTCACCACTTGGACTCTGTGTCACCTCCCCCGGCTCTGTGTCACCTCCCCCGGCTCTGTGCCACCCTCACGGGCACCTCCCGGCCCCGTTTCACCCTCCCGCATCCTCTTCCCCATCCCCAGGGAGCCCCAGGATTATGGACCGGGATGTCCTGGCAGCCCCAGCCCGGCCCGCAGGTCGGTGCCGCCCCCGCCGTGCCCCTCTCACACCCCCCGTCACCCCGCGCCTCTCTCTGATTGTTGTTTTGGGGGTCTGGCAGGGCCCCCCCGGAGCTCCCGGCCCCCCCGGCCCACCCGGTGCCCCCGGCCGCCAGGTGAGCGATGGGAGCGGGGAGCGGGGCCGGTGCTGCCGGGCGGGGTTTGAACATCCCCTGCCGCCTTTAGGGAATGCCGGGACACAACGGCCTGCCCGGACTGCCCGGACCGGCGGGAGACCTGGTGGGTGCCAGGTGTCACCTGGCAGGTGACAATCGCCATGGCCATGTCCCCATGGCGGGGACAATCCCTCCCTCCCTCCATCAATCCCTCTTTCCCAGGGACCTTTGGCCGTCATGGCCGAGAGGAACATCGAGGTGCTGAAGGTGAGAAGGGTGGGTTTGGGGTCACCTGGGGGGGTTTGGGGTCACCCGGGTGGGTTTGGGGTCACCCGTGTGGGTTTGGGGTCATCAGGGTGGGTTTGGGGTCATCAGGGTGTGTTTGGGGTCATCAAGGTGGGTTTGGGGTCACCTGGGTGTGTTTGAGGTCATCAGGGTGGATTTGGGGTCACCCGGGTGGGTTTGGGGTCACCCGGGTGGGTTTGGGGTCACCCAGGTGGGTTTGGGGTCCGGGTGGGTTTGGGGTCACCCGTGTGAATTTGGGGTTCGGGTGTGTTTGGGGTCATCAGGGTGGATTTGGGGTCACCCGGGTGGGTTTGGGGTCACCCTCCTGCCCCGGGGGGCACCCCTGACTCCCCTTTTCCCCCAGACCCTGTGTGGGGACTGTGCCCAGCTGCAGGCGGCCCTGGAGGCTCCGGAGGGGGAGAAGGGGGATGGGGGCCTGCCCGGTGCCCCCGGCAGCGAGGGCTGTGCCCGGGTGAGTGTTCCCACAGCCAGCATTCCCACAGCCAGCATTCCCGGGGGGAATTCGGGTGCCCGACACCCCCGCGGGCTGGGAGAGGCGCTCCCGAATCCCGGGAATTGGATTCTGTGGGAGCTGGGGGCTCCGGGAGTGCGGGGACCCCCAGGAGGGACAGGCTGGTCCCCTGTCGCAGCTGGGGTCTCTGGGAGTGCGGGCACGGCCCCACGGGGACCCCCAGGAGGGACAGGCTGGTCCCCTGTCCCCCTGTGACCCCTGTCCCCCTGTGACCCCTGTCCCCCTGTGACCCCTGCCCCCTGTGACCCCGGGCCCCTCTTGCAGTGCTTGGCGCAGCTCCCGCGGGCGGAGGAGGCTCGGGTGAGTGGCGCCGGTGTCCCCAGGACCCTCCCTGCCTGTCCCTGTCCCTGTCCCCCCGCTGCCGGGGGCTTTGGGGGCGCTGGGCAGGCTCAGGGGGCTGGGCAGTGCCATGCCGGGGTGCCGATGTGTCCCCGCTGCCTGCAGGGTGACAGCCCCGACTGCGCGGGTCACCCCGGCCTGCCGGGCGCGCCGGGAATCCCGGGAGAGCGAGGAGAGCAGGTGGGTGAGCCCCAACCCACCCACGGACCCTCTCCTGCCGTCCCAGCCCTTCCCGGGGGCTCTGGCACCTCCCGTGGTGCCCCTCGGGGCTGTCCCCACCTCTGTGGTCACACCTTGCACCCCCACGCCCCCTCCCCAGGGCTCCCCAGGACTGCGCGGACCCCCAGGACCACCCGGACCCATCGTAAGTAGCCCCGCCCGGGGTGGGGTGGGGGGGTTCTGGGGGGCTCGGAGCCCCTCCCAGCAGGTTCCCCAAGGGGCCTGGCACGCTGCCCTGAGGCCCCGCGGCCGTGGCCAGGCGCGGCTGTGACACGGCGTGGCGCGGATGTCCCCACGGAGGCCGGAGAAGGAGGTGAAGGCGCCGCCAGCCCGGAGGCGGAGCAGGAGCTCTGTGGCACACCCAGGGCTCAGCCCAGGCTCCCCAGCGCCTTTTTCCAGGCTGTGACCTCCGTGTTTCTCCCCTCAGGGCCCCCCAGGCTTTCCCGGAACGCCGGGCGCACCCGGACTGCCCGTAAGCACCCAGCTGTGTGCCCTGTGTCGCTGCCGCTTGGTTTGGCTGTGTCCCCTGTCCCTGTCCCCGCCGGGAGCGGCCGCAGCAGCTGCCCCTCCCCTTCCACTCCATCTCCATCCCGCCGTTCCCACCCCTCCGGCCAGGGCAGGGGGTCCCGGCGGGGCCGGCCTGTGAGGGTGGTCGTGCTCAGCTCCGGCATCTGCCGGGTCCCTTCGGCAGCGCCGGGGCTGGCGCGGCTCCGGGTGTGGCAGGGAGCTGCCACCTCGGCAGGGTCACCAGAGACACCCCCGGTGGCGACCAGGAGGATCCCGGGTGTGGCCAGCGCTGCCTGGGCTCCTCCTCCTCCTCCTCCGGTCGCTCCTCTGCGGTCGCTCCGCCTCCACCACCATCTTCATCCTCATCTTCATCTCCATCCTCTCCCTCCCCGCTCGCTGCCCACAGGAGCCGGTGGTGGGGCTGTGCCGGTGGCTCTCCGAGGATCCTGCTCGTGTCCCCTCATCCACTAATGTCACCGTCACCCTCGGGCCCTCCGGGGCTCTCCGGGGCTCTCCGGGGCTCTCTGTGCTCCGTGCTCTGCCGTGTGCCAGCGTGTCCTGTCATTCTCTGTCCCCGAGGCACCACGTCACCCCACTAACCCCCCCCGGAGCGATGTCCCCGTGGCGCTCCGGGCTGTCCCCGTGTCACCCTGGGAGGACAGGGGGCACCAGGCTGTCCCCGTGTCACCCTGGGAGGACAGGGGGCACCAGGCTGTCCCTGTGTCACCCTGGGAGGACAGGGGGCACCAGGCTGTCCCCGTGTCACCCTGGGAGGACGGGGGGCACCAGGCTGGCGCTGAGGGCTGGAGCCAGAGCTGGGCACCTCACACAGGGCTGAGCTTTTGGTGGCCCCAGGGTGACGGCGCCAGGGTTTGAGTGTCCCCACCACACCTGGGCACTGCCCCGGTGCCTGCAGGGCTGGAGGGAGCAGCGGGGTCCCAGCAGGGTCCCAGCAGGGTCCCAGTGGGGTTCCAGGAGGGTCCCAGCAGGGTCCCAGCAGGGCCCCAGCAGGCTGGCAGAGGTCACAGACCCCAGGGGCTGTGCCCAGCTCCTGCTGCCAGGTGGGCACAGCCCCGGGAGGGGCTGTAGGAGCCCCCCCTGCATCTCCTCTCCTCTCCCCACCAAGGGTCTCCAAGGGGAGCGCGGCCCCACCGGGCTGGCTGGAGCCAAAGGGGAGCCGGTGAGTGCCGTGGGACCAGGGGACAGGGGGACATTGGTGGCCCCCGGGGGGTGGCACCTGGCTGGGGCGCTGCGGGGGGCTCAGTGTCAGCATCCTCACACACAGGGACCCCCAGGACAGCCCGGCTACCCCGGGGCCACCGGGCCCCCCGGCCTTCCCGTGAGTACTGGGGGGAGCAGGCAGCCCCTGCCAGCCCCCTGTCCCCTCAGGGGTCCCCATGGCCCTCCTGGGGTTCACTGAGACCCCCCCATGTGGCAGCTGGGGGACCCTGGTGGGCACAGAGCGCTGTGTTCCTGCAGGGCTCGTCCCTGGCCTGTCCCAATCCCATCCCTCACCTTCCCAGTGCCCCGCTGGTCCGTGCCACGGCTGTCTGCACCCTGAGCATGCTCTGGCTGCGTCCCCATGGGACTGTTGGAGGCTTTGGGGTGCTCCCACCACCTCATCCCATCTCTCCTCAGGGTCCCAGGGCTGCGTCCCTCTTCTCTGCCTCAAATCCCAGCCCTGCCCCAAATCACATCCAGACCCCACATCTGTGCCAAATATACCTGTGCCAAATATCCCATCTGTGTCCCATGTCCTTGCCGTGCCCCAAATCCCATCCCTGCCCCATATCCCACTTATGCTCCATGTCCCATCCCTGCCCCAAATCCCATCCCTGTTCTGTGTCCCGTCCAAAGCCCCAAATCTCACCCATGCCCCAAATCCCATCCCTGTGCCGTGTCCCATCCCTGCCCCAAATCCCATCCCTGCCCCAAATCCCATCCCTGTGCCATGTCCTATCCATACCCCAACCCCCCCCGTGCCCCCTGTCCCACCTCGTCACCTCCTGTCCCCTCCCCAGGGCATCAAAGGCGAGCGAGGCTACGTGGGCCCCCCCGGAGAGAAGGGGGAGCTGGTGAGTGCCTCAGGGCCCCCCCTGTCCCTGGGGCCGGGGTCCCTGCAGCCACACCCCTCTGACCCCATTCCCGTCCTTCCAGGGACCCCCTGGCACGGATGGGCTGCCCGGGCCCGTGGGGCCAGCGGTAGGTGCCCACCCTGGGGGCTCTGGGGGGCTGGGGGGGTATCTGGGGGGCTGTGGGGGCTGTGTGGGGTCTGTGGAGGGCTGTGGCAGCTGTGGGGGGCTGTGGGGGCTGTGTGGGGCCGTGTGGGGCTTTGGGGGGCTGTGGGTGCCTTGGGGCTGTGGGGGGCTGTGTGGGCTATGGGGGTATCTGGGGGGCTGTGGGGTGCTTTGGGGAGCTGTGGGGGGTCTGTGGGGGTCTGTGGGGGTCTGTGGTGTCTGTGGGGCTGTGGGGGCTGTGTGGGGTCTATGGGGGTCTGTGGGGGCTGTGGGTGCTTTGGGGGGCTGTGTGGGTCTGTGTGGGTTTTGGGGTGCTGTGGGGTGCTTTGCGGTGCTCCCACCACCTCATCCCGTCTCTCCTCAGGGTCCCAGGGGTGAGCGTGGGCTCCCGGGAAGCGCCGGAGAGAAGGGGGACCAGGTGAGTGCCCCCAAAAGGGGACAGGGCCCCCCCGGATCCCCACGGGGGGGCTGCTGTGGGGTCTGGCTCAGCTCGTGTCTCTCCACAGGGCTTCCAGGGCCAGCCTGGCTTCCCGGGACCCCCGGTGAGTAAATCCCAGCGGGAATTTGGGGTACATCCCTCTGGGAATTGCAGCTCCTGGGAGAGGGTGCCCATCCCTGGCTGTGTGTGCCCGTGTCCCCACAGCAGCAGGGAGGGGACAGGGGGCTCTGCAAGGGGGACACAAGTGGCAGGAGGCGCAGGGAGCAGCCCCAGATCGATCCCATTAAAATAAACTGGGAAAGAGCAGGATTTATCTATGGGATTTATGGGATTTATGGGATTTACGGGCTGGGATCCCCCCTCCACTCGACACCCCTCTTCCCTTTAGGGCCCTCCTGGCTTCCCAGGAAAGGCTGGTCCAGCCGGGCCGCCAGGGCCTGTGGCCGAGAAGGTGAGTGCCAGGGCTGAGGGTGAGTGCCAGGGCTGAGGGTGAGTGCCCGGGCAGGTGCCACGGGGCAGAGGCTCTGCGGTGTCCCCGCCTGTCCCCGGGGCTGTGGCGGGGTCGGGGCCCGGCCCCTGCTGTGCCCGTGACCCCCGGGGCTCCTGCAGGGCAGCGAGGGCCTGCGAGGCCCCACCGGGATGCCAGGACCCCCCGGGCCCCCTGGACCCCCGGGAATCCAGGTAAGACCCCCCCTGTGTGCCACCCTTGGGTGCTCAGGGAGCACCACTGGCTGTCCCCATCCCCAGGGACCTGTCCCCATCCCCAGGGACCTGTCCCCATCCCCAGGGATCTGTTCCCATCCCCAGGATCTGTCCCCATCCCCGGGGACCTGTCCCCATCCCCAGGGATCTGTCCCCATCCCCAGGGACCTGTCCCCATCCCCAGGGATCTGTCCCCATCCCCAGGGACCTGTCCCCATCCCCAGGGATCTGTCCCCATCTCCGGGACCTGTCCCCATCCCCAGGGACCTGTCCCCATCCCCAGGGGTCCGTTCCCATCCCCAGGGATCTGTTCCCATGTCCCAAGTCCCTCAGGCACCCCCAGAGCTCCCCAGTGCACCCCTGGCTCTGAGCCTGTCACCTTGTCCCCACAGGGCCCTGCTGGCCTGGAAGGACTGGATGGCAAGGACGGGAAGCCAGGGCTGAGGGTGAGGCTCCGGAGCTCTCCGGGCTCTGGTGGGGGGCAGCCACCCTGCAGCCCCCCAGGACACCCCCAACCCATTTCTCTTTCTCCCCAGGGTGACCCCGGTCCCCCCGGGCCACCAGGGATGATGGGTCCTCCGGTGAGTGACAGCCCTGCTTGTCACCCCTCCCTCGTGCTCCGTGCCTGGCACGGCCCTGCAGCCACGCCGGGGTCCCCTGAGCCGGGACTGTCCCCCCATGTGCTCCTGGGGACACCGAGCTGGGGGTGCTGGCCCTGGAGCAACACTGCAGGGTTGGGGTCACCTGCTGTGCCCTGCTGGCAGCACCCCGGGACCCCCACCCAGCTCTTTTCTCTCTCCAGGGCTTCAAGGGCAAGACAGGACACCCAGGGCTCCCGGGACCGAAGGTGAGCGCTGGTGACACTGGTGACATCCCCACGGACCTCGGGGCTGGCCAGAGCTCCACTCGCTGCTGTCCCTTTCCTTTTAGGGTGACTGTGGCAAACCCGGCCCCCCCGGGAGCACGGGCCGGCCGGGAGCAGAGGTGAGGCAGGGGTGGGCGACCCCCGGGCGGGCTGGGCACTGCGCAGCCCCTTGTCACCACCCTGCCTTCCTTGTCACCACCCTGCCTTCCTTGTCACCACCCTGCCTTCCTTGTCACCACCCCCCTTCCTCCTCCTCACCTTGCCTTCCTCAGGGTGACCCCGGACCCATGGGACCCCAAGGCCGGCAGGGCCCCCCAGGGCTCATCGTAAGTTGGAGCTGCCCCCCATGGGGGGGTCACGGCGGGGTCTCCCTCAGGGAGTGGGGACATCCCCTGTGACCCCCAGCTGACCCCCCCTTTCCCCTCTCTGTCCCCAGGGACCCCCCGGCAGCCCGGGGCAGCCGGGTCCCGCGGGCCTGGCTGGAGTGGTGAGTGCTGCCGGGGCTTTGGGGCCCCTCCCGCTGGGATTTGGGGTCGGGATGAGCAGGTTCTGGGATCCCGGCACTCTCCACGCAGGGACTGAAGGGCGAGCGCGGCTCCGTGGGGGAGCGGGGTCTGCCGGGGATGCCAGGACAGCCGGGACCCCCGGGACACCCGGGACCACCGGTGAGTGCAGCAGGGCGCCCACCCCGCCCCCCGCAGCGGCGGCGACACCGGGGGGTGGCCCCGGGGTGTCACCACCTCACGCTGCCCCTCTCGCACCTCGCAGGGGGAGCAGGGAGCGGACGGACCCGAGGGGAAGGAGGTAGGAGCAGCGTTCTCCGGAGCTTTCCTGCCCCGCTGGGGTGGACCGCGACATCCCCAGGGTGGGGACACCCGTGCCACGCTGCTCCTGTCTTCCAGGGACCGCCAGGAAAACCGGGCATTGCGGGACCGGCCGGGCAGAAGGTGAGGGGAGCCCGGCTGTGCCACCGCGCTGTCCCCGCAGCTGTCCCCGCAGCTGTCCCCGCAGCCCGGAGCTGAGCCTTTCCTGCCCGCAGGGTGACGCTGGATCCCCCGGAGAGAGGGGCTACCCCGGGGAGAAGGGCAGAGCCGGGATGCCCGGGGGGCCGGGGAAGAGCGGCTCCATGGGGCCCGTGGGGCCGCGGGGACCCGCGGGGGAGAGGGGACCCCCGGGCTCGCCGGGCCCCGCGGGCAGCCCCGGCCTACCGGGACCCCCGGGGATGATGGTAAGGACGGGTGGCCGTGCGGAGGGGCAGGACCGTGTCCCCGTGGCGTGGCGCGGTGGCCGCGGCCGCTGGCGTGTCCCTTGGTGTCCCCGCAGGGAGATGTGGTCAATTACGACGAGGTCAAGAGGTTCATCCGGCAGGAGCTGAACAAGATGTTTGACGGTAACGGGGGCGTGGGGACGAGCACCGGGGGCCCGCCGCGTGTCCCCGCCGGCGCTGAGCTCGGTCGCTGTCCCCGCAGAGCGGATGGCGTATTACACCTCCCGGCTGCACTTCCCGGTGGAGATGGTGGCATCCCCGGGCAGGCCCGGTCCCCCCGGGAAGGACGGGCTGCCCGGCCGCCCGGGACCCCCCGGCTCCCCGGGGATGCCGGGGCAGATCGGCCGAGAGGGGCGGCAGGGTGTGCCGGGCATGCGGGGTACGTGCTGCTCCCCCCGGGGGGTTCCTGGTGTCCCTGCGGTGTTCCCGGGGTCCTGGGGGTGTTCCCACAATGTTCCCGGTGCCGCTGGGGTGCTCCCAGTGACCCCATCATGTTCTCGATGTCCCTGAGGTGTGCTGGTGTCCCCAGGACATTCCCGGTGTCCCAGAAGCATTCCCGGTGTCCTGAGGGTGTTCCCAGAACGTTCTCGGTGTCCCTGGGGTGTTCCCGGTGTCCCCAGGGCATTCCCGGTGTCCCCGGGGTGTTCCCAGTGTCCCCAGGGCATTCCCGGTGTCCCCAGGTCATTCCCGGTGTCCCCGGGGCGTTCCCGGTGTCCCCGGGGCATTCCCGGTGTCCCCAGGGCATTCCCGGTGTCCCTGGGGTGTTCCCGGTGTCCCCGGGGCATTCCCGGTGTCCCTGGGGCATTCCCGGTGTCCCCGGGGCATTCCCGGTGTCCCTGGCACGCCGTGCCGGGATCTCACCCCTCTCCTCCCACCTCTCTGCCAGGTGAGCCGGGTGCCAAAGGAGAGAAAGGCGAGAAAGGTGTGGGGCTGATGGGGGACAGCGGCCCCCCGGGACCCCCAGGTGAGCCCCCTCCCTCCTCCTGCCCCCCCGCCCCACGCTGGGCTTTGCTGCCCCCCCCTCACCCTCTCACCTCTCCCCTCTTTCTCTCCATCCCTCCCAGGACCCCAGGGGCCACCAGGCTACGGGAAGATGGGTCCCCCGGGCCCGGTGGGGCAGCAGGGAATCCCCGGCATCCCCGGCCCTCCCGGAGCCACGGGGCAGCCGGGCAAGGCGGGGCACTGCAGCCCCGCAGAGTGCCTGGGGGCCGTGCCCATGGAGCAGCCGCTCTTCCAGCCCAAGAACGTCAAGGGTCCCTTCGGCTGAGGGGCCCCGCGCCCCCCGTGCCCCCCCCGAATCCGCTGTTAATATTGTTAATATTGTCTCCCCGCTGTGCCGGGGCCGTGCCCGTGGCGGGGGGCTCGGGGGTTGTACAGCTGCGTGGCCATCGCGGGGGCGGGTGGATCCTGCCCCCAAAAATACACCTGTGCCCCAAAAAATGCACCTGTGCCCCCAAAAAATGCACCTGTGCCCCCAAAAATACACCAGTGCCCCCAAAAAATACACCTGTGCCCCAAAAATACACCTGTGCAGGTGCCCCGCGCCCCCCGTGGCTGGACACGGACGGGTCTCTGCCTCCTCCCAGCCCTGTCCCAGCCCTGTCACCGCGGGATGCTGCCCTGAGCTGGGGACACGGTGACCCCGAGCTCGCGGGGACCCTGGGCTGATGGGGGGATCCCAGCGCTGATCCCGGGGGATCCCGGCTCTGGCTCTGGGGCGATCCCAGCCGCCATTTGGGGCGATCCCAGCCCCATTCCTGGGGGGCTGATGGGGGGATCCCAGGGGATCCCGGCTCTGTCTCTGCGGCAATCCCAGCCGCCATTTGGGGGGATCCCAGCCCCATTCCTGGGCAGATCCCGCTCTCATCCCAGCCCTGCTCCCAGGAGATCTGTGATCTGCTGGGATCCCCTGTGATCCCAGACTAATTCCCGTGGACACCCCAGCTCTCAGCTTGTGAAGACTCCCGTCCTACTCTCGGGCTGACCCCAGCCCTGCTCTTGGGCTGATCCTGATGATGCCTGGAGTTCCTGGGAATCCCAGACCACCCTGGCAGCCCTGCTCCTAGAGGGATCTCGCTCCGGCTGCCAGGGGAGCCCCAGCCCCACTCCCGGGCTGATCCCAGATGCGCTCCCGGGGGATTCCAGCCCCGATCCCGGGGAACTCCAGCCCCGATCCCGGAGGATTCCAGCCCCGATCCCGGGGGATTCCAGCCCCGATCCCGGGGGATTCCAGCCCCGATCCCGGGGAACTCCAGCCCCAATCCCGGGGGCCTCCCGGCGCTGTCCCTCCTTCACTGTGGGCCCCACATCTCTCGGGCGCCATTGCCGCTTTAAGGCCCCCTCGGGCGCGCGCTTCCCGCTCGTCACCGCTGTGCCTCCGCCCCGCCCAAGGGGCGTGGTCACCGTCCAGCGCAACCAATGGAACCTCTGCCTTTCTGTGACGTCATCGGGGCGCGGCCGGGGCGGAGGAGCCGCTATGGCGTATCCGGGGCAGGTGCGGGACCGGGAACCGAGAACCGGGAACCGGGATCGGGATCGGGACAGGGATCGGGACCGGGATCGGGATCGGGATCGGGACAGGGATCGGGACCGGGAACCGGGACCGGGACCAGGAGTGGCGGCCGGGACCAGGGACCGGGACCGGAGGAGTGGGAGCGGCGGTGGGGAGCCCGACCCGGACCGGGGGTCGGGGACAGGGGGCCGGGGAGCGGGACAGGGACTGGGACTGGGAGTGGGACCGGGGAGCGGGGCGGGAACCGGGAGCAGCGCCGGGGACCCGGCACAGGGATCGGGACTGTGACCGGCACCGGGACTATGACCGGGGCGGGGATGGGACCGGGGCTGGTCTGGTCGCGCTCCGTCCCCGTGCCCGTCTCGGTGCCCGGTGCTCGCCTCACACCGGCTCTGTCCCCTCCGCAGGGCTTCCCCGGCGCAGGACAGCCCCCCCAGGTCGGCCCCTACCCCGGGGCTCCCTACGGCGGGGGGCCACCCCCGGGACCCTACGGGCAGCCCCCACCCGGGGGTCCCTACGGCGGGGGGCCACCCCCGGGACCCTACGGGCAGCCCCCACCCGGGGGTCCCTACGGAGGCCCCTACGGCGGCCCCCAGCCCGGGCCGTACGGCGGGGCGGCCCCGGGAGGTGAGTGCGGGGCTCTCCCCCCGCGGTACCGGGGCCGGGGTGGGCAGCGGTGGGGTCCCCAGCCCGGTGCGGGGTCCGCAGTCCGGTACCCGGGGAGAGGTGGGGGTTAAAGGGTCCCCAGCTCAGTAGAAGCCCCCGCGAGAATGAAATTCAACGTCCCAGTTTATTATTTTGAAATCCTGGAGGAGGCGAAGGAAGAGGAGGAGGCGAAGGAAGAGGAGGAGGGAAAAGAGAAAGAGGAGGAGGAAGAGGAGGTGCCTGGCAGCCCTAAAACTTTGCACCCCACATCGGTGGCAGCGTTCGTGGGGCAGCACCGCGCCTCCCTCCCCCTCCCCGAGCTCCACCGGGCTCTGATCCCCGGCCCATCCCCGCTCCAGCCGCTCCGTGCCCATCCCAGCCCTTCCTGCCCCGTTTCCCCGGGATTTTCCCGGGATTTGAAACCCCTGGGAGCCTCCCCCGGGGCCAGCGCAGCCCGTGGCCTGTCGGGGGGAAGGTGACAGCGCCGATGGCCTCTCCCCGCGCAGGGAATGCCCCCCCGGGGGTGGATCCCGAGGCGTTTTCCTGGTTCCAGACGGTGGATGCGGATCACAGCGGGTTCATCTCCGTCAAGGAGCTGAAGCAGGCGCTGGTCAACAACAACTGGTCCTCGTTCAACGATGAGACCTGTCTGCTCATGATCAGTGAGTTTGGGAGCTCCTTCCCCTCTCCCCGCTGTTAATCTGGTTTGTTTGGATTTGGGGTGAAGCCCATCCTGGTAAAATTCCCTTTTTCCCTGAGTGTCACTCCTGGCTGGAGCCAGAGCTGGGCAAACCAACCCAGCTCACACGAGGGAAGGGCCCAAAATCCTGGAAAAGGAAATCCCAGCTCTGCACAAGCCCCAGAGCCCAGAAAGACAGGAAGGAAAGGGAGGGAAAGCCCCAAAAATGCTGAGACTGCCCCAATCTCCACTTTTGGTGCCGTTTCTTACCAGCCTTGGGGTCGAGTGGTGCCAGTCGAGGCAAGGGGGGATTTTTGGGATCAGAGCAGGACTCCAGGGAGCCGTGGCGTGGATCCTGAGCTCTCTGGAAGTTTCTGCAGCTTTTCCACTCCTCCCTGCCCTCTTCCTGCTCCTCCCTGCCCAGACATGTTCGACAAGACGCGGTCGGGGCGCATCGACGTCTACGGCTTCTCCGCCCTGCTGCGCTTCATCCAGCAGTGGAGAGGCCTCTTCCAGCAGTATGACAGGGACCAGTCCGGCTCCATCAGCTTCAGCGAGCTCCAGCAAGGTGGGTGAGGGCCAGAGGCACCAGCCTGGCCTGCCCTGAGCCCCCCACAGCCACTGCCTGGCTCTGTTCCCAGCTGGAGACTGGAATTCCTCCCTGGGTGGGTCCTGTTGAGGGGCTCTGAGATCCTTTGGGGTGCTTCCAAAGCAGTTTGGGAATTGTGGTGGATGGAGCTGTAGCAAGGAGCTCCCCAGGGGACAGGAGGTGATGAGCTGCAGCAGGGCTGGGGCACAATCTTCCTTCAGGAAGCTCAGAATTCCCCCTGGTTTTTTTTTGGGAGGAGCTCTTGGGTGTGTGTAAAGGGAAAAATGCCTGGAATTCGTGCTTTGATTCCTGTGGAGAGCCCTGCCCCTGCACACCCTGAGTGGGAAGGGTGGTAGTGGGAGATGGGAGGTGTGGGACACTGAGGAGGAGCACACAGCCACTCCCCCTCCCTTTGGGAAGGTTTAACCCCGCTTTTCCTTGCTCCCAGCTTTCTCCCAGATGGGCTACAACCTGAGCCCCCAGTTCAGCCAGCTGCTGCTGGCCCGCTACGCCCAGCGTTCCCCCAACCCCAGTATCCAGCTGGACGGGTTCATCCACATCTGCATGCAGCTGCAGAGCCTCACCGACGCCTTCAGGGAGAAAGACACGGCCCTGCTGGGAAACGCCCGCCTCAGCTACGAGGATTTCCTCACCATGGTGGTCACCCGCATGCTCTGACAGCCCCACTCCACAGGCTGGCAGCTCTGGAGCTCTCCAGGAGTTTCAGCTGCCCTCATCTCCCCTCTGGATGAGGCTGAGCCTCCCCTCGCTCTGGGAGTTCCCCACAGGGCCAAATTTGCAGTTTGATCCAGCCCGAATCCCGCTGGGGTTTTCCTGGCTTGGATTCCTTGTGTCCCTTCTGTGGGAGTCGGGATGAATCCCACGCCAAACTGGGGCAGCCAAACCGGCTTAGGAGCCGTGCCAGCCCCAAATTCCGGCCCCATCCCGAGGTGCCTGCAGCAGAACCTTCCCATTTTGGGGAGGAAAGCTGAGCCTTGGGTTGGGGAGCTGCAGGAAAGGGGAAAAGTGAGGACAAAGCTCCTTCCCTCCCTCTCTCAGTGCCCTGGGGTCACATCCTGCCCCTGGGAATGCTTTCCTGGGGGGCTCATCCCTGTTTTTCCAGGGGATGTGCTGCTGCAGCCCCATGGGATCGTCCCCTCGCTGTTGCCAATCCTGAAGCCAAATCCAGACAATTAGAGCTCAGTTTTTCCAGCTTTGGAATAAAAGGCGTTGTGCTCCGGCTGCTCTGTGGTCTCTGTGTCCAGGGGGGCTCCAGGGGACAGCAGGTGCCTCCTGTCCCCCTTGGTGGCACCAGGGGACACGTCCTGCGCCTCTCTCCCTGCTCCCAGGGCTGGACACCATTCCCTAAAATCAATGCTTAGGAATTTCATGTCAAAATACAGAAAATAAAGGCTTGGGGAGCTCCTGAGAGAAGAGAAAAATCCAACCAATGCCGAAATTTTCTTCCAGGGGATGAACCTGGAATTTGCCTGGAGGAATCTCCAGGAGATTTGAAGGAATTCTTATGGAATAAAAGGTTAAAAGGTCTGAGATGAGAGGGAAGAGCCCGAGCTGGGTGTTTTCTGTGACCTCGGTGTTTTCCAGCCCCGGGCAGGACTGGCTGTTCCCGACCATCCCCGAGCATTCCGAGGATATTTCTCCCCTGAGCATTTCCAATATTTCTGTTGAGTCAGAGCTTGGCCCTGCTTGGGCTTGAGGCAGAGGGGGCTTTAAATATATATATTAAAATATATAGAAATGTGTATTTTATAGGTGTATTTTATAGAGTTTATACACATATATATTAATATATGTATTTTATATATTATATATGTATTTTATATATACTATATAATATATATAAAATTCATATCTGTAAAATATATATTAATATATGTATTCTATATATTATATATGTATTCTATATATACTATATAATATATAAAAATACGTATCTGTAAAATATTTATAAAATACATATAAATACACATGCATGTATATACATGCATGTTTATATATATATGTACATATACATATGCATGTGTATATATATACACATATAAAACTGTTTACATGTATATATACACATGTAAATATATAGAAAGGCATGTGTTAATGTATATGTGTACATGTAAATACAGGTGTACACGTTATATATATTATATATCTAATATATATTATACATATTATAATATATTTTATATATAATGTATTTTTAATATAATGTATAATATATATTTATATAATATAGTGTGTTTATAGTATAAATTAGATATAGCTATAATACATATGAAACTGGTGTGGTTACATATACGTATATACACATATAAAAATATATACAGGGTGTTTTTTGCATATTTATCAATATACAGGTTTATATACACACATAGATGTATATATAGATATATTGATACATAGAGATATATAGAGAGGTATAGGTATATATAAGGGGGATGTTCATGTCTGAACACAAATAGGCACATATATATATTATAAATATATATATGTGTGACATATCTATCCATATAGACATATCTATCCATATCTATATCTCCATCTATACATAGAAATTCATATTTAAAAAAATATAAATGTATATGCGCACATCCCTGCAGTTGCAGGAAGCCACCACCAGGCGGCATCGCTCTCCGCACTGTGCGTGACCCCCCCGGGAGGGGACACGGAAAGGGACAGGGACCCCCGGGAGGGGACACGGAAAGGGACAGGGACCCCCGGGAGGGGACACGGAAAGGGACAGGGACCCCCAGGAAAAGGCGACAGCAGCCCCAGCGCCACCCCAGGCACGGCGCGGGGTGTCTGCGGGGACACGGGGACACACGCCTGGATGTGGTGGCACATCTCACTGTGGTGGCACTTGGCAGCGGCACGTTTGGCCGCGGTGGCTGTGGTGGCAATACCTGGCTGTGGTGGCAGTACCCGGCTGTGGTGGCAGTACCGGGCTGTGGTGGCAGTGCCGGGCTGTGGTGGCAGTGCCGGGCTGTGGTGGCAGTGCCCAGCTGTGGTGGCAGTACCGGGCTGTGGTGGCACTCCTGGCTGTGGTGGCACTCCCGGCTGTGGTGGCAGTACCCGGCTGTGGTGGCACTCCCGGCTGTGGTGGCAGTACCCAGCTGTGGTGGCAGTGCCGGGCTGTGGTGGCAGTACCGGGCTGTGGTGGCAGTACCGGGCTCTGGTGGCAGTACCCGGCTGTGGTGGCAGTGCCCGGCTGTGGTGGCAGTGCCCAGCTGTGGTGGCACTCCCGGCTGTGGTGGCACTCCCGGCTGTGGTGGCACTCCCGGCTGTGGTGGCACACCCAGCTGTGGTGGCAGTACCCGACTGTGGTGGCAGTGCCCAGCTGTGGTGGCAGTACCGGGCTCTGGTGGCAGTGCCCAGCCACGGTGGCACACCCAGCCGCGGTGGCACAGCCGTGGTGGCCCCCCCGGCTGAGGAGGTGGCCCGAGTGGCTGCGCGTGCCCGCGGCGTGTCCAGCGCTGGCCGCGGTGACCGGCGCGGCGGGGCCGGAAGGTGGACAATGAGCGGGCCCTTATCTCACCCCCCCAGCCCTTCCCGAGGCCGCGCTGGGCCCCCCACGCGGGGGTGACAGGGGCCACGTGTCCCCCTCGGAGCACTGAGTCCACCCTCTGGCCTCTGAGGCTTCCATAACTTTATTTACAAACAATAAAAAGCAAAATAAATACAAAAAGAAGTCTTAAAAGTACAGCCCTCGGGTTGGGGGGGGGAGGTCCCGGGCTGTGCTGGCTGCGGGGACCCCACCAGGACGGGGACACCACGGGGCTGAGCCCTCCCTTGTCCCTGCTGTCCCCAGGGGGGTGGCAGGGCCATAGCACCATAGGGACGGGCTGGGGGGGACGGTGGGAACCCCATCCCGGCGACACCCAGCCCCGGGGGCTCAGGGGACCCCCCCCACCCCCGCTGGGTTGTTTCACACCCCCAACTCCAGCGCTGCCCTGCTGGGGGGAGCGGGTGGGGCCCGGACGGGAGGGGCAGGAACGTGGGGGTCCCTTCCCAGCCCCATCCTTTGGGGGGAAAGGGGGGACAAGCCGGGACTGGGGGGGGGTGCAGCTGCCTTTGAAGAGCCCCCCGCCGCCACCGCAGCCCAGCCGAGCCCGGGGCGGGGGGATTAGCGGTTAAATCCCATGGGAGATGGGAGCGGCCCCCGGGGCAGCCCCCGCGCACGCCCCGCTGCACCCAGCCGCTGCGTCAGCACAGCGGGGACACGCAGCTCCCGGCCCGGGGGACACGGGGGACAGCGCCAGCCCCCCGCCCGCCCTGCTGGGGACAGGGACATCACTTGTGGGGCATGTCCTCCATGCTGACGCGGCCCCAAACCCCCACCACGAAAGTCTCCACCTCGCACTCGTTGACGCCGCGGGCGATGCGAAAGTGGCCGCCCTCGCCCCACGCCGTGCCCCACGAGTTGGCCGCCGTCTGCAGAGGGGACAGGGGACACTCTCAGCGTGGTGACCCCCCCCGAAGTCAGGCTGCACCCCACACGGGTGCGGGGCAGCGGCAGCACCCCATGGCTGAGCCGCCCCAAACTCACCCCCAACACTCACCCAGTATTTTTGGGTCTGGCCATCAGGCAGCTGCTCCTCTCCCCACCTGCAGCGGGACAGGGCAGTGAGGGGGTCCCCAGGCCCCCCCGGGCTGTGGGATCCCCCCACCCAGCACCGTGGTGGGATGGGGGGGGGGGGGGGGGGGGGGGGGGGGTGCTGACCCCGCTCCTTTCCTGCCCCCGGCACCTCCCCAGGGCCAGGCCGAGGTTTGGACATCCGCTCCCGGAATAGGGGCAGCAATATTTAGCCACGGCCAGAGGAAGGAAGCGGCAGCACAGGGCGGCCGGGCCCGCTGCCCTCCCGGGGGGCTGCATCTCCCACCCGGCCCCTCCCCGGGGGGCTGCATCTCCCCCCCGGCCCCTCCCCGGGGGCTGCATCTCCCCCCCGGCCCCTCCCCGGGGCTGCATCTCCCCCCCGGCCCCTCCCCGTGCCCCTGTCACTGGTGCCACCATTCCCCTCCCTGCCTCTTTCCCCAGCTCGGGGACAGCCCCAGGGAACATTTCTCCCACCCAAACCATCCCTCCGCACCCCCCGGAGCCCCCCCCGGGCCGCCCCCGCTCCTACCCGGTGATTTTGACCGAGTGGGTGCCGTGTTTCTGGTGCTTCGGGCCCTTCCCCTCGGCCACCGGCGTGTGCCGGTAGATCCCGCTCTGGTACATGAAGAAATCCTCGTGCACCTCCAGGATGGCTGCGGGGAGCGGGAGAGGGTTTGGGGACATTGCCACTGTCCCTAAGGAAAGGGGGGGACACGGGGGGGGCACCGCATTCCCAGCGGGAGGGAAGGCGGCGGCCGGATCCTCCCCGGGGCGATGCAACAACACTCAGAGGAGTTTTCAAAAAGAAAAAAAAAAAAAAACCAAAAAAACCAGCAAAAATTAAACGAACGCAGCTGCCAAGACGGTGATTAAATCTCGGGAGTTAATGAGCAGCTCGGTGCCCGCCGGGGTGGGCAGCGTGACGGGCACGGGGGCAGCGCTGCCCGGGCACGCAGAGGGAGCAGCTCGGGGGGGGGGGGGGGGGGGGGCTGCCTCCAGCCCAGAGCGGTTTTGCCCCCACACCTGGTTCCCCCAGCCTTTTTTGGGGTGCACAGAGCTCCTTACCCTGCACAGGGCCGTTCTCCAGCAGCTCCTTCATGATCTCCTTCTCCTGCAAGCACACAACCGGCTGGCACCGGCTGGCACCGGGTGGCACCGGGACCCCCTGTGCTCCCTCCCCGCGCCCAGGGGTGCAGCAGAGCTGCTCCAGCACCCACGGGCCGCTGCTGTGGAGGTGCCGGGGGGAGGAGCCGCTTCCCCCGGGCTCCGCAGCGGGGTTTTCCCAGCCGCATTCCCAAACTCGCTTTTCCCAGGTAAAGCAGCCCGAGCCCAGCCCCTTCCCGCTCCCCGCCGCCCCCGGGCCCGGCGCTCACGCTGGAGGAGAGGCGGTAGGCGGGGGTGGACTGGTAGATCTCGTTGGAGTGGGTCTGGGGGTTGGGGCACCGCGCTGTCGCCTGTCGCTTGCCCCGGCCCGTGGAGCGGCTGTGCATCATGCAGGGCGGGGCCGCCGGCTGGCTCTGCTGGCTCGTGAAGGGGTAGCACTCGTCTGTCACCACCCTGGGCACAGGGACAGCGATGGAGGAGGGCAAGGAGCCACCCGGCTCCATCCCCATCCAAAAACCCCACAGCCATCCCAGTCCCGTCCCATACCAGACCTGCTCTCCATCCCCACACCAAATCCCTCCTCCATCCCCATCCCAAAACTCACTTCCATCTTCACCCCAAACCTCGTTTTCATCTCCACTCCGACCCCTACTCCCATCCCTATCCCAAACCCCAGTGTCCATCCCTGCCCCAAACCCCATCCCAAACCCCACTGTCAACCCTATCCCTATCCCAAACCCCACTGTCCATCCCATCCCTATCCCAAACCCCACTGTCCATCCCTGCCTCAAACCCCGTCCCAAACCCCACTGTCCATCCTGTCCCAATCCCCACTGTCCATCCCATCCCATCCCTGTCCCAAACCCCACTGACCATCCTGTCCCAAACCCCCTGTCTACCCCTATCCCAACCCCCCTGTCCATCCCTGTCCCAAATCCCCCAGTCCACCCCGCCCTGGCAGCCCTCAGTGCCCCCCATCCAAGGTTCAGGCTGAGCACGGGGATCTCTTGGGCTCTCCGCAGGTGAGCAGAGCCTCGAGCCCCCTTTATTGCCCCCCACCCTTTATCCCACCCTTTATCCCCCCTTCCCTGCCCCGCTCACCCCCTCCTCCGCAGGTACCACCAGGCCCCGTCCAGGCGCCCGCCGCTGCAGCCGCGCTGGTTGCGGGTGTCGCAGGACAGGAGGTTCTGCGGGGACAGCGCGGGGGTCATGTGTCCCATGGAGTGGATGGAGATGCGGTCCGAGGCCACGGCTGTGGGGGGCCGGGAGGTCAGGGGTCAGGGTGGGCAGTCCAGCCTGGCCCAGTTCAGCCCAGCCCAGCCCAGCCCGGCCCAGCCCAGCCCGGCCCAGCCCGGCCCAGCCCGGCCCTGCCCTGCCCAGCCCAGCCCGGCCCAGCCCGGCCCAGCCCGGCCCTGCCCTGC
>VZUI01098236.1:0-10764 GCA_013401135.1 Cettia cetti | reverse complement strand
GTACCCGCCATGGCCGCCAAGGGGGCCCGGCAGCGGCCGCGGGCGGGCGGCGGGGACGCGGCGGGGCGGCGGCCAGAGCCCGCGGGCAGCGAGGAGCCCAGGAACGAGTGCGTGCCGCGGGGACGGAGCGGGGCTGCCGGAGCTACCGGGGCTGCCGGAGCTACCGGGGCTGCCGGAGCTACCGGGGCTACCGGGGCCGGGCTTTCCCCGGGTGTTCGGTGCTGCGGGGATGCTCTGGAGCATCCCCCGGGCCGGCGCTGCCCTGGCGGTGCTGAGGGGCTGCAGTGGGGCGGGGGTCCAGCCCCGAGATGGTGCTGATGGTGCTTCCTTGTGAAGGGCTGGCATCCCCTCCCTGCCCTAATGCCGCGCTCAGCCCTTTGCTCGCTGTCACCTTGTGAGCCTTGATCTCGTTGCTGAGTATTCCTGCTGCATATTTGTGTTTTGGTGATTTTTTTTTTCTTTTTTTGCCACCCTTTGGATTAGATCATCCGGGAGCAAAGCAGGGCACGTCTGGGCCCCTGAAGGATCAACAGCTTTCAAGTGTCTCATCTCGGCCAGGTTCTGTGCAGCTCTGCTGAGCAACATCTCGGATTGTGACGAGACCTTTAACTACTGGGAGCCGGTGAGTCCCTTTCTGCCCTTGGGATTGGGAATTTCTACTTGGCCTGTGCAGAAACCCTTTTACTGTAGGACCTTGTGCTCTCTGTTTCAATTTCCAGTTGGCTTGTGCAAATGCAGATTTATTTAGAACCTTGTGCTGATCCCTCTGTTTCAATGAGAATTTTTTTGCTTTGGTTTTCAGAGGTGGGGGGGGGGGGTGGAAACCTCTCTGCTCTGTGTGCTGCACGTTCATTTATTTATTTGATCTCTGTTGTAGACACACTACCTCATTTATGGGAAGGGGTTTCAGACATGGGAGTACTCTCCAGCCTACGCCATCCGCTCCTATGCTTACCTGTGGCTGCATGCCTTACCAGCCTGGTTCCATGCCAGGGTTCTGCAAACCAACAAGGTAAATCCCGTGTGTGGAAGCTGCTTTTTGTGAGGAGGAAATGTGCCTTTAGTGTGTGTGAAACAGCCGCCCTGTTTGGCGTTGAAATTGACTTCATGTTTGTAAAGCACTGGTTTGTTGACAAACATCGCCCTCCCTGTAAGGATTTCCAAGGGTTGTCGGTTTCCCCTGATGCTTTACAAGCCCATTTTGTGTCCCTGTGCCTGATTCAGACTCTGCCTGTGTCTGCTAGGTTCTCATCTTCTATTTCCTGCGATGCTTCCTGGCCTTCCTGAGCTGCATTTGTGAACTCTACTTCTACAAGTGAGTGTCAGAGTCTGTCTGCAGGGGATGGTTGGGAGCAGTGTGAGTGGCATACGCAGTTCCTGCCACAGGAAATAGGCTTTGAGGCTCCTGTGTAGATGAGAAAATAGGTGTTCTCGTGATAACTCAAGGAGATGTTGGTCAGAATGCCACAATTAGGACAAAATTGTACTCCCAGATCTGCCACCCACACCTCTACTCCAGCATTTTGTTGGCTGCACTTGTTTTCTCACTGCTGGCAGCAAGCAGGGTGGGAGTGTTGCAGACTGAGGAGAGTCTGGTGTTGTGTTTGCTTATCACAGTGAATTTGACTGGAACACACTGATTGCTGCTGTCTGTAATCTCTCTGCCAGTGCTGTTTACATCCACTAAAATCAGTAGCCCTAACATGCAATTATCTTCTCTGAACTGGATTTTTATTTTATTTTTACCTGCTGCCTGATTCTCAAACCACTACCTTGCATGACTTTATTGTTTGTCAGTGCTCTGGTTTAAGGAGATGAGCTGTGGCTTTTTTTTTTTTTTTTGCATGATGGGGTTTTGTGGGGGGTGGGGATCGTAGATGGATTGATGTGTGCAGCAGTGCAGCCCCAAGCTCCTGAAATTTGCACAAGCACAACTGGGAGAAGCCAGGCCCCATCCAGAGTTTTGCTCTGCTGTAACTCAGGGTCCGAAATCCCAAGGCAGAGGCAGCAGCTGGGTGTTGGGAATCCCCCACCTCCAGCTCTCAGGCTGCTCCCTGGATTGCTTGTGGTTCTACTTGCCTTGGGAGCTGCTGATTTTTGCCCCCAGGCTGTTTTGTGGTACCTGTTTCTCTGCTGCTCCCCCAGGGCTGTGTGCAAGAAGTTTGGGCTGCACGTGAGCAGGCTGATGCTGGCCTTCCTGGTGCTCAGCACGGGGATGTTCTGTGCTTCTGCAGGTGAGTTGGCTTGGCACTGGCACTAACAATGGCCAAAGACAGGTCCAGAGAGGAGAAAATCACATCTCAGGGTGCTCTTTGTTGTCTTCTCATGGCAGAATAAGCGTTGATTCAAATTTTCTTCTCTCTGTTACGATTCCCAGGCCTGTTTCTGCTGCTGCCTCCTGTTTTTTAATATTGCTGTGCCTTTTAAACAGGCTCTTGGCCTGCCTTTCTTGGACATCCTTTGTTCTAAGGAAGCAGGCTGATATTTTGGCAATTTGCCTTTGTGTGCTGGGGTTGTACCTGTTTCCCCAGCCACTGTAGAACACTTGCTGCAGGTGCTGGCTGCAGTGTGGGGAAGCTGTGCTGACCTCTCATCCCCTTGCCTTGCAGCTTTCCTCCCCAGCAGTTTCTGCATGTACACCACGGTGGTTGCCATGACGGGCTGGTACATGGACAGGACCTCGGTGGCAGTGCTGGGGGTGGCTGCTGGAGCCCTGCTGGGCTGGCCCTTCAGCGCAGCCCTGGGGTAAGGGGGACTTTCTTGCCCTTTCTCAGGTGGTTTTCACCTGGCTGGGCAGAATGGGGTGGAGGAGGAAACCAGCAGGGGCTGAGCCTCCAGCTTAGTCCAGGATCATTGCACCAGCTTGGGTTGGGAAGATTTCCTGGCGTTAATATGAGTAAAACCTGAGCTGGATGATGAATCTGGAGTGGAAGCAGAGGCCAGTGGGGTGGTGGTTCTTTCTCTTGCTTTGAAGAGAAACCTGCAGTGGGGTTTCTCAAAGTCTCCACTTGACAGCCGGTCTCTCTTTCAGGCTTCCCATTGCCTTTGACTTGTTGATCCTGAAGAAGAGGTGGAAAAGTTTCCTGAACTGGTGTGTGGTGTCCTTGATCCTGTTTTTGGTGAGCGCCTGCAACAACACAAAGAGGGAATGGATGGCAGTAGAAGGGATGAGTTCCTTTAGGAAAATCAGCTGGAGCTGCTGGCACTTGAACTAAGATCTGCTTTCTTCCAGGTGCCCTTGGTGGTGGTGGACAGCTACTACTATGGGAAGCTGGTGGTGGCCCCTCTCAACATCGTTCTGTACAACGTCTTCACGCCCCACGGCCCTGATCTCTACGGTGAGTTTGGGATAACAGGCCAGGGAGGGAGCCCGAGGTTTTCTGGCTGCCGTGGCCCTTGGTTATTGGCGGTGCTTTTCCTGACGTGCCCAAAGCAGAAGCAGCCTGCCAGCTCCAAAGGCTGCAGCTGCTGCTTCTGGACACGGGATGTCTCTGTCGAGCTGGCAATGCGCTGCCCGCTTCCTCCACGCCGGGAGTTGCGCTGCTTTTGTTCACTTTCCACTCCTGCAGACCTGCCAGGAGATGTCTCACTGCCTGTGCACAAGCGGCCTGTATGTGTTTGTCGGCCTGAATTTTGTTCCTGGCTGCTCTTCCTCGCGGTCAGGCTGCAGAACTTTGGGAAAGTGAGGAATGGTGCACAATCCATACTTCATTCTGTCCATATCCTGCACTTCTAGAGCTGCACAGCAGGAAATCAATTTCTAGGAGGGCTCCAGAAGGGCTGGCAAGGGCCACAGGATCCCTGCACCATCTCTGTGCTCTGTTTGAGGCCAGAGGAGCTGTTCCAGGAGGGATTCAGCAGTGGTGAGCAGCAGCAAGGCTTTCCCTGGCAGCTGGCGTTGCTGTTTCAGTTGAGGGGCTGTTCTGGGTGGTGCCGAGTGGTGATTTGTCACTCGTGCTGTGGCACAGCAGGACAGCAGCTGCTCTGCCTCTGCAGGAAGGCTCTGAAATGTGGAGCTGGGAGTTTTCTCTAAGTAAACTCCAGGCTCTGTCTCTGATAGGTTTTGGCAGGGGTTAGTGCCTGACCTTTTCCACACTGGTGCGTGAGTTGTTTCCAGAAGCCTCCAGGGACCAGTCTGTCCTGAAGAGTTTTATTCCCAGTGACATTCATACAACATCCTCAGGCTAGTAAAAGAGCCTGCCTGGAATTGCTCTTTAATGCAGCGTGGCCAGGACAACGCTGTGTGTTTAGAGAGCTTCAAAACACTGGGGAAAAATAACATTACCAGGGGAGATGAAAGGCTGGCCAATCCCTCCTGGCTTTGGAAGCTGGGATTTCCCAGCGTTCACATGATGGGGGCAGAGTCACCAACCCAGATCATCTCCAGTGTAAGCACTGCAGTATTTTGGAGACAAGGTTCAATTCTTTCTTTCTTTTTTTTTTTTTTTTTCTTCTGTCTTTAGCAATACAATCCCTCTACATAAATGTTGTCTGTGCAATTAATATTTCCCTGGAGTGATTAGGTTTCTACAGCCAAGGGAAAATAGCTGCTAAGGGTATATCCCTGATTCTGAGGCTGTGGGATGTTTTTGTGTACTTATATTCTAAAAAGTCATAATTTGTGACCAAAGTTTTGTCCCACTTTGGGAAGCTTTATTCAGCTTGGGTGGAACGTGCTGGAGCTGTTCTGTGACACCTTTCTCTGTGGAGCCCTGGTTCTTGAGGAGAGTGAGAATAAATGAAATGCAGGGAGCAGACTGTTCATTGTAGCAGCGCTGAATCAGAATGAGGGCTGTGACTCACGACCAAGTTATTGCAGCTCAGTTACTGCTTGCCAGCTGCAGTTCCTGCGCTCAGGCTTCAGCCCAGGGTGGGGCTCCTTATCTTAAACCTCTTTTACAGCTCCCCTGCTCTGGCCTGAGCTGCCCTCACCGTTCCTGTGGTCGAGGTGCAGCTTCACTCCTGAATTTGAGTTCCAGAATTTCTCCCGGGGCCGTTCCCACACCTCAGAGTTCAAAGCATTTTCTCACTCTGGTTTTCTCCATGGAACCACCGTGCCAGGAGCTGCCTGGCTGTTCTTTCCCCAGTCTGGCTCCTGCACCCCACACCTGCCCAGCTGTGGGATGTAGATCCTTGCAGGAAGCTCCATCTCCTCTCCTCCTCTGGAAGCACTTTCCCATTAACCTGAGCATGGAGAGCTCTCCAGTGTCTCTCCCTGCTCCAGGGATGATGTTCTGGGCCAGGACTCCTCACATACAGTGGGGTCGTTCCTTTTTGAGGCTGCAGTTCTGTCTCAGTTCACCTTGAGCCCTGTGGATACCAGGAATAAAAACCCTTTTGCCCTGGGAGGCTTTGAATGAGTGCCTCTGAATGCCTGCGTCACCAGTGAGCCAGCCTGGTGCTTTTTGCCTGCTGTGCACTGTTCTCTTCTCCTTTTTTTCCCCTTTTTATTTTTTTTTATCCTCTCACAGAGAAGAAAATCCCTCATTGGAGAAGGAGAGGAGGCTCCAGTGCTTTTTTTTTTATGGGCAATTCAGTCACACTGCAAAGAAATGTGAGCGAGCAGCCTTTTTTTGTGTTAAAGCTGTGCTTCAGAGCAGCTGATCTGTTTATTAGCAGTATAATCTGGGCTGCATTTGGATTGTGGAGGAGTTGTGTTTCATAAAGTGTCCTTCACTCCTGACCCCCAGGCTGCCAAACCAGAAACCAGAGCAGAGGGAGGAGAATTCAGGGTGAATTTCCTTTGCTTTCCATCGCAGCCAGAAAGGTGACAGGATGGTCCCTGGAATTATCCTTTAAAGATTTAAAACTTATTTATAGAATTGCTTTTTGTGCCAGTAACTCAGGGTTTCCTCTATAAACCCAAGCTGCTTGGCCAAGCAGTGATTCCAGTGCCATGGTTGTGACATTCCCAGTGCAGCTTCTCCCCATTTTTTCAGCTGGAGGAGCTGCAGAGGTTTCGGGTTTTCCTTGCTGCTGTTCAGTTGTCTGATTAATTTCAACACGGACCCAATTTAAGTGGCTGTGATTGCAGGAAATTGCTGTGGCATGTGACACATGTCACAACAGTGCAGTGATTAAAGCCCCCGCGTGTCATTTACTGGCTGATTGAGCTAATCACACTGAGAGAGTGGGAAATGTGTGGAGAGGAACTGGCATTCCTTATTGTTAAGGGCTTTAAGCATCCTGAATTAAGAGTCTAAATAAATGACAGTTGGACTGGAGTTTCTTTCAGTTTACATCCTCCAGAGCTTGCAGCCAGTTCCCAAGTGTGGGGGCAGAGCTGCCTCGCTCCTGTTTGTGTCAGAACAGGCTGAATTTGGGACATTTCAATAGTGCTGAGTCTAAGGAGGGACCAAACCAGCATTTAGTGGCAGTCTTTGTCGGGGTAAAGTGGGGAATACAAACTCCTTTCCTTCTTATTCCTTCTTGGTACATTTCTGTTCCTGCCAGCCCAGAGTGAACATCCCCACTCCAGAATTACACGACCTTGTGTGTTTTTGTGCTACCCCTCTGCAGGTAGAAAAAAATAATGAATTTGGGGTCAAGTTTCCCATTTTGCAAGTTTCCACCTCTGCTTCCTTGCTGTCCTCCTGAATGCAAGGGTGAGCTCTGTGTCACAGAGTTCTGCTGGCTCTTGGTCTGGGACTCATGGGCAGCAGATGTGATACTGACTGTTTTTCACCCAAGTGAAAAAAATAAGGAGAAAAATAATTTCAGAGCAGGAAGACAATGAATTTTCTTGGGCAGGTGTGAGTGGTGGGCTGTCAGGCAGAGAAGGACCAAAGCTGCTGTTCCATCCGTTCATGCTCGTGTTTCAAGCCTCTTTTATCCTTTTTTTTTCTCACCTTTTAGGTACAGAACCCTGGTACTTCTATTTCATCAATGGCTTTCTGAATTTCAATGTGGTTTTTGTGCTGGCCCTGCTGGTGCTGCCTCTGACCTGTCTGATGGAGAGTCTGCTGCAGAAATTCCGTGGTGAGTGCAGGGCAGCTGGCAGAGTTTCCCTGCCAAAGAGCAGCTTTTCTTTCCTGGAAATGAAACTGGGAGCACTGAAAGCCTTTGGAGCACCAGCAAAGTTCCTGGAGCTCATTAGAGCTCAGGATTGTTCACCTCAGGAGGAAAAACGTGTTTAAAAAAGCAAGCCTGACAAGGTGTGTGGTTCCTCAGTTCCATTCTGACATTTAATGCACCAGGAGTGGCCCAGTCAATAATCCTGAAGGGGGAGGAAGCTGTGCCTGGTGTTGTTCCCATCTTCTCTGCAGCTGGAAATGGGTAGAAACCTTTGGGGATTGAAGCTGGATTGTTCTGTGCACTGTGGATTTTTCAGGCTCCCCATGCTCTGGGAAGTGTCCCCATGGGTGTGGATATACTGAAAATTAAAAAAAAAAAAAAAAAAAAAAAAAAAAAAAAGGAGGAACCAGAATATTCCCTGCTGCACACTGGGCTTTTTCTTGAGTAAAATGACATCAGCTTGAACACATGACACTTGTAAGTGACTCCAGAGGGGAAGTGCTGTTTTCCTAAGAAAAATTCATCAAGGGTCAGCAGCAGCCTCCACATTCATCAGTTCAGTCAGTGCTTTGCTCTCTCTCTGTTTTTTTTTTTTTTTTTTTTTTACTGAATACAGCAAACAGTAACACAATCCTCGGTGAAAATGTATGTTAAGGGGTGTTTGCTTCTATCTGTTCCTTGGCTGTGAGTGACAAACTCTCAGAAAGCAGTAAAAGCTCAGTAGGAGCTCCTGTAAATGCGAGATTTCCTGCTGTTCACTTGGTGTTCTTGTGCTTAACAGCAGGAGCGACTCTGCCAAGCGCTTTGTTCTCATTGTCTGTGAAATGCCGGTGGCTTAATTGCTTAACTCTGCTGTTGGGAGTAGCAAGGGGGTAGGAAAGGGACTGGAAATTGTCGGGCAGTGTAGAACCCTCCTCAGTGTGACTGAAATTCAGGGTAATTGTTGTTATTTTTGAATCGGTTATTTCCTCTGTTAAGCAGAAGGCGCCTGAGAGACCTCTCCTGGTGTTATTTTTGTAATGAGGCAACGAAGGTTGGGCAAACTTCAGGCTCTAAACAAGCATTTGGGAGGGAAAAACCAGCACAGAGGGGAAGGAGGGATCCTGAGGAGGCCCTTTCTGATCTCTGTGTGTACAGAGCCCAGCAGGAAACTCAGCACTCCTGTCTGCCTGTTCAGACCTGGCAGTTCCTGATGGGTTTTGTGTCTTCTTGGTGGATCCAGTAACATTTATTTTCTGCTTTTGGTCTTCCTGAGGCTGATGGGATTGTCAGTATTGTAGGAATCTGCAAAATCCTCTGAGGAAAATGCCCTGCTGGCTGTTGGGGTGTGTAACCCGGGTTTTAGCAGCAGGGGTGCTCAGAGCAGGGCGTGCTTGGGTCTCCAGAGGGGGCTCCGGGTGTGAGAGAGGATTGTGCAAGAGAAGGAATTCTTGCATTACGCCTTTGCTGAGGTTTTGTTCCTTCCAGTTCAGAATCTGGGCCGTCCCTACTGGCTGACCCTGGCTCCCATGTACATCTGGATCCTGATTTTCTTCAGCCAGCCCCACAAAGAAGAGAGATTTCTCTTCCCCATCTATCCCCTCATCTGTCTCTCTGGTGCTGTGGCTCTCTCTGCTCTTCAGGTAAATTCTAGTGGTTGTTACTAAATAGCTGAGAATATTTCCCAGCCATTATTTCCTGACAGCTTTGAGTTGTTCTCCAACCCCAAGTGGGAATTCCTGGGGTTGTGATGCTGTAGTGCCAACACCTCACAAAATCCAAGAGATTCCATGAAGCTTCAGTAACCTGCTGATGGAATTGTGCCTCCCTGGCTGCTCAGCTTCAAGGGCAGGAATGTGGGTGTGTAGGAAATGCATTTTGATGTGTTTTAGAAGGAATCCCTCATTGGGCTGAAAAAAAGGCAAAGGGATCTCGTTTAAATGTTGGGAAATTGCGTTGAATGTTTGGAAGAGCCAAAAGCTGGATGTTTAGTAAACATCACTTGAAACACTTCACAGAGCAAAGCACTGATATAAACCTTCCCAAAGCTCAGAATTATTCATTTGCTGTTAAAAAGGCTCAGGAAGGCAGCCAGGAGTCCCTGCTGGAGCCTGTTCCAGCTGTTTGGCCTCACCCTGCTGTTCCTCCTCTGCTCTGCTGTGCAGCTCTGCTGGAATTCCTGCCCACCCCTCAGTCCCTCACCCTTCCCTTGCTCAGATGCTGCTCACTCTGGATCTCCATTCATTCCCAGATGAGTTCCAGTCCTTGCCTCCAGCTCTGGAATGTCACCAATTTTATGGCTCTGAAGGAGAATCCCTCTGTGCTCTCAGAGCATCACAGAGCAATGTTAATTTATTTTTATTTTAAATACGGCTTTAGGAAAGTTTTGTGTACATTTCTTGCATATTTTAGCACTGTTTGATGACATTTTGCCCAGTATGGAGCATCCAGCAGAGGATCTGGAACCAGCAGGGCAAGCTTGTCACTCTCCCCCTCCAAACCACGTGGATTTGGCTGTTATGAGAAAAATGCAAACAGGACAAGAGAAACAGAAACCAGTGAGGGTAGGGAGTGAATAACCACCTGCAGAACAGCAGGGAGGGAGCAAACCAAGGACTGGATGTAATTCCTCCTGGCTAGTCCCAGAAAGGCTTTTTAACTGAAAAAAAAAAACCTAAAAAAACTAACTAAAGGGCTTTTCTTTTATAATTTTTTCTTTTATCAGTTTTTCTTTTATCAATTTCAGAGTGACTTGTGTTTAGAGGTGGATGCAGGATGTGCTCTGTGCTCTTTTATCCACTTCAAAGCTGTGCTTTGTGCAAGCAGGGTAAACAAGCAGAGGTCACTCTGGAAATCTGGGTGGTGGAGCTTGTGTTAGTCAGGATTTCAGTCCAGCATGGAAAATCAGGTGAGCCTGTGCAGGGAACTCCTGCAGAGCTGTCTGAAAGGGGAACTTGCCCCTGGTTCACCTGGGAACAACCAAGCTGCAGCCCTTGAGAGAGCACTTCAGTCCCAGAGGCCTTCCTAGGTAGAAAAAGCTGAAAACTTCTCGAAATACCCCAAATTATCACTTAAATGGGACTAAACCCTCTGAGTTGCTGTGGATTTTTATGGCTCTGAATTCAAAAAGCCCAGAGATGTGGTGGGGGAGATGCATTGTTGTGAGGCCTTTACGAAAAACGAGAATCTGTATGAAAAATAAGAATTTTGCTGAACGGATCAGAGTTGGAGTAACTTCATATTGTCTCTTTTTTTTTTTTTTTAATCTCTTCCCTGAGAAATGTTACCACTTCATCTTCCAGCGCTACCGCCTGGAACACTACACAGTGTCCTCCAACTGGCTGGCCCTGGGGACTGTCCTCCTCTTTGGCCTTTTGTCACTGTCACGCTCTGTTGCCTTATTCAAAGGTTGGTATTTCACATTTGCTCTCCTGGCTCCTGGGCTCAAGGCCTGCAAAAGTTGTGCTGCTGTAGAAATCAGGAAGCTGGAGGAGTTTGGATGTTGTTGCTGCAGGGGAAGGAATAAGTTCTGATGGTCATCATTTATTAATTACTATTAATTATACATTTGCCTATCTCTATATTTATATTTATATTTATATTTACATTTACATTTACATTTACATTTACATTTACATTTATATTTACATTTATATTTACATTTATATTTACATTTACATTTATATTTATATTTATATTTATATTTATATTTATATTTATATTTATATTTATATTTATATTTATATTTATATTTATATTTATATTTATATT